>KE605650.1:0-11036 GCA_000444245.1 Botryllus schlosseri
TAGTCAGTCAGTCAGTCAGGTTTATTAATATTTTCATCTTTTCAAAACATCACAAGACTGCGATACAATGAAAAGATAGGAGGGTGTCGAAACAACTTGGAGTAGCCATTAAGATCAGACACCCACCTTAGCCTAGGCGAAGTAAATAAGAGGCATGCACACTGAATGAAAAGTAATGCGGAGAATATTAGACGCAAGCGACAAAATGAGGTGGCGGAGGGCGAGGTCGATGTTAGGTCGTGGTCCGGTAATCCTGAATACTGGCTAGTATTGATTTAGAAGAAATTGCTTGTATTTCGACTTAAATGCGGACATCCTCGACGACTGTCGGATAGCCGGCGAGATGCTGTTCCACAATTGGGGTCCGGCATACTTGATAGAGCAATGCGTTGTCTTGTATTCAGTCCTGATCATGTGGTAGTTGTTCTTCGATGACGCGCGTGTGCTGTACTTGTGCGCTTTTGTCTCCGAGGTGAAGTAGTCGTTGAAATTTGAGGGACATTGACCGCAATGGAACTGATACATAAACTTGGCAATTTCTAGCTTTCTAGCTCATTCCCATTCGATCGCGTGTAAATATCCCGCAACAACATATTTCAAGGCGGCAGACATGCAAAGTAAAAAATTTATTGGAAAAAACGGCTTGCAACATTCGATACTTTGGACAATCTAAAAAATATCAAGCTATCTACAATGGAACTAATGATAAAATTTAACGACCGCGATAGGCTGGACAACACAGTGAGCCAATGCTGTTCGTTACGGAAGAGTCGATAATGCTGTGACAGTCATTGCGATTTTAATGAAAGCCGCTAAACTGTAGCTTACAGCTGTCACTATTTCAATGCTAATATCTTACTTACACTGACGACGGTATTGTGTATCGATTGTGCCATCCAGAAACACTCAACTATTACAGTTCAGAAAAATAAAGTGCTATAAAGTAATGGCTTTACAGTTTACACCCACCATTTCGTTGTGCAAATAAAATTCGGGAACGATGGCTCGGAATACTAACAAATTGATGTAAAACGAAGAGTAGCCATCAACAATTTTCCGCCGTGGGTCTGATGGCATTATGACCTCAGTACACATATTACGTCACAACGGAAACGCGTCGTTTGAATGTCAAAATTTCTTTTGTGTGCTTTCGATTCCTTATTCCGGCTGCGGCGCGACATGCGGTTTTAGCATATTCTTTTCCACATTCTAGCCTTTGCAAAGAGTGCCGCGGTATTAATATGAAGTTGAATGAAGTATAAAGGGAAATTTGGATGAATCACGGCTTTTACGAAGCTTCGCTGACTTGCTTCCGACGACGCATTTGTTTTTGCAGCTGGAGTTTATCCATGAAGAAAACCTGCAGATGTCAAAAACTTGTCACATAGGCCCAAGGTTCAACGGTACAATAGTCAGGGCCAGGGTTTTGCATTCTGAAGTTGTGATGTAACACACTCGCTAGCGCTTATCTTTCATTTTTTGAGTTTCACACACAAGATTTGAACGGAACGGTAGTGTCTATCCGAATATGCTCATGATCAATCGTCATTATTCAGTGCCAATTTCCCGGTAGCGCTGATCTGACATCTGATCTGTGGCCGTACACGGTTATCTGCGGCGTGCAGAGTCCAGAGGTGGTCAGCAACGAATTACTCCTATTATATCGGAGAACTCAACTTACTCAAGCATAGGTTTTGCCTTCTTGTACCACTCTCTCAAGTGGTTTCGTTTTAAGCTGAGAATTTTAAATAGTAGCCGATAAAGTCCTTTCGCTATTTATAAGTTTACATGACTTCTGTGCTTGAATTCGACATAAGAACCCCGTGTTGCAGTAACTGAATATCATTTTGGGTATTGTACCTATTTGGAGTGTCATTATTAGTCATTATAATACACTAGTCGCGAAATCACATCTTGCAATTGTTACTTTTACTTCCACTAGAGTAGCAACGCTGATTACTTCCACCACCCCTGGCAGTGTCAGTGGGTATTACGATGAGTTGGTAATAAAATGCTAAGTGGGGAAAGTATCGCAAGACACAAAAGCTCCCTATAAGGAAAGTGACATGTCTCGGAAAGCTAACAACACACCACAATTCTGATAAGCATCAATATTTACGCTCGTTCGCCCTACAATGGGACACCCGAAAATCCAGCAACAAAACGACACCACACCCACCAGTTTATTATGGAGTTAATCCCTCTCGAGAAAACACTTGATTATTTCAACGCTACTCATAAACCCAGTCAAATTTACTCAACACTCATAAAGACATGCCCTGTTTGGACTACGGACGATTTGTTGTCGCGAACGCTCGTAACCGGATAGTTTGAAACAGAAAGATTCTCCGTTAATGGGCTCGTTCAAAATCAGGGGCCATTATGCTATTCGGAAAATACTGGCTGCGTGCAGATCGGGAAAAACAACACGATCCATTATCTAATCCTAAAGGCGAACGCATAGATGGATTACATCAATATTATTCCAACTCCTTGAATGGCACGTGATGATTTACCGACCTGTTTCCATCCCACTTCTTGAGCGTAAAGCTTCATATCGGGTGTCACCGTGTCACAAAACCTCTCCACGATATGTTCCCACAATTGGTCCGAGTCGCAGAGCTGAAAAACAAGTCGACTGTCGTCCTTAAACGCGCGAACGATGGGAACTAAAAGATAACAGACTGGCCTTTATCAATGAATCAGATGAGACAAAGAGTAATCGATAAATATCTCTTTGTCACAGTGATTTCGATACAACAACACTGGTGAATGAGCAAAGGAACAGGAGCTGCACGAGTCTACACATTATACCCAGACGTTTCACAAACAAATAATCCCTACTTAGCGATCCGGTAGAGTACGTATTGTATCTACACATGCCCATATTCGAAGGTAGTTAGTAACTTGACGCTATTACTTTTACAAAGCACTCAAGTAGGCTTTGCTTTTAGACTAGTTCCATTTTGAAGCAAAATTCACTTTGGATTTTGTTAAGTACCGCTGTAAGTTATTTGTTGGATAGGTTTGCATCACTCTTACAAGTGAAA
This sequence comes from Botryllus schlosseri, assembly GCA_000444245.1. NCBI lineage: Eukaryota > Metazoa > Chordata > Ascidiacea > Stolidobranchia > Styelidae > Botryllus > Botryllus schlosseri. The sequence goes on from KE605650.1 coordinate 3,051, forward strand.
TTGTCATGAAAATTGGTTTACATAGCACCTGTATCATGGGAACTGAATGTATTTTGAATCTTGTCGAATCTTGCACCCACAGCAAGATAGTCATTCTTTATAATCTCAAGTATTGATACTTGCGTTGATTACTCCAAAAACGAAACCTATATATCATATACTAGTCGAGACCATTAGCTTTTTTAACTGTCTTGTTACAAGAAGCATTACCTTGACTTCATGCTAAAATGAAGGATTTGGTAGTAAACTAGACTCTACTTATAGTAATGACACACAATTCAAAACAGCAATTATACCTCTTTGAAATGTTTGTTGACCTGAGCCATGCGTGCCACGTCTTCCAATTCCAAGTAGGAGGCGATATAAACTTGGAGGGAGTCCTTTATTCGATCGAGGAAGTCAAATTTTCCTTCGCAAAGTCCGATGACGTACGTCAGCATGTTCTCGCCAAACACGCGTTTTACTTCACCTTTGCGCGTGAAAGAAATATTTACGACTCACGAGCACGAACAAAAAGAAATGCAGACATTTCAGTTCCTAAATACAAGATGAGTTTACTCCGGAGAACCAAGGTCGGTGATAAGAAAGAAGCATATTTTTAGAGGAATCAGCTTCAAAACTTCCGGATCATGCACAAATATACCTCTGCCTGCCTGAAAGCAGAATTTCAGTGCCCGTAGGCCTATCTCTCTTGTACTTACCCTGTAAATCCAAATCGTGCAAAAAGTCATCAGTCGAGCATTTGATTTCAGTGGGGGCGATCCGTATGTCCGATTTCAAGCACCTGGGACTTATTTTCCAGACTCGCCACTCGACCTAAAATCGGTTTTGCTGCAAGTTCTCGCATATAAGACAGCTACAATGTCGATTTTAGAATAAACGAGTTTGGACATATTAGGCACATTATCACATCACATATTTTGGTGAGTAATGAGTAGGGCCTATTGAAATTCAACCAGGTGCAAAAAAAGTGGATCTCAAACATAAGCAATTTCACGGTAGTGTCCGGATAAAGTTACAGCACAGATTTTTGGCTCGAGTCAACTTGAGTCATTTCAAAATTTTACAGGTCAAGTCAACCACTAACCATCAACCCATTGTGGATGTTTGTAAATCCTATTTATTTGCAATCCTGCGCATTGCCCAGGATGTAATCAGGTATGTGTACAAGTGCAACACAGATGTTCAACTGAAGCCTAAGCTAGTTCCGCACAAACAATATTTATTGAACAAATTTATGCATGCTGGTAGTAACGATATTACAATGCCTATTCCAAGCCATTGTGCATGCCAAAGCACATTTATCTGTGATGTTGCTGCTGAAATAATTAACCATATCACAAACTGAAATGGATCAATAGATGATTGGTATTAATGACACGGCCATTTCTAGTGCGACTGATAGGTTCAGAATGCTTTGCAAAGTAGAATATAGGGTGACTGGGAAATTTGTCTCTGTAACACGAGCCAATCTATAGCGAAATCACATAGGCTACTCAGGATGTTGTGGAAGAAATTTATCCAAACTCACAGTCTCCAATGTAACTTTCAAGTTGATGTAATCCTTGCTTGGGGCAGGAGCCTGACTACTCATGTCCAGAAGAACACCGTTCTCGATGAGCGATGCCATAATTCAGTTTCAAGTCGCAAGCTGTATTCTGATCGCCAATGCAGTAAATGTATTCCCAGGTATTTCTTTCAATGCTAATGCGAGAAAAGTTTCCTATTCAAGCCGTCTTCAATGATGTTTATAGGTTAGTGATTTCTGTGAAAGTGTTATATAGGATTTGAAATGTAATTCAATCCTAATTGTAAGTATTTTGATATACAATATCTACCTCACACGTAAGGCTATAAAGAAATGTCAGTGTTTTATATCTATTACTCAGTTATCTAAAAATACAACCATAGAAGAATAATAATAATAGAAGATAGAAGAATAATTATTATCAAAGAGCACTCACTGCTCAGTGATTCATGAAGTTGCCAGTGAACAGTGATTATGAAATTATGCAAAAACAGCTTAAATTACTGACTTCAGTCAGAATTGATATGACATTATTGTTTTTGGATGAGTTCTCCGTTGGTCATATCAGATTCATCAGTCATGNTGGCNGNGNCTGTTGTCCAGATTTGCATCAACAAATTTCTTTATGAATAGAACAGTTACTTTATGTTGGTTCTGAGATTACACAAAGGTATCTTGGGAGAATTGTACAGCTGCAGCAGGTATTTTATTTTCATAAACAAATGGGAAGTAGTAAGTTCTATGTCCAATGGCTTGTGTCATTGTTCAGGTCAGTTTATTGTTCGTGAGAATTCGGAAAGTAGGCCTAATCAAGTGACAGTGATTAAATCATGGTGGTATTCTTAATAAAAACTTGAAAGCATAGTACACAAAGCCTGGTATTACTAGTCCTCATGATAATTCTGTATACACCATACGTGAATCATCACTATTGCCTTCATTGTTGAAAAAGTGTGTCCTATAAACAGTCTGGCTACCTCGCCACGGCCACAGAAATATAGGGATCACCAATATAAAATTCTACCATACCACAAAAAATCATGTTTTACAGAAACAGCCTGTGATTCTAGCACTTATCGCTATATTGATATTGATGAATCCATTTCATGCATTTCTCTTCATATCATACCAATCGTGCTTGTATGGCTCATTGATCTAACCATTTAACAAAATTGTTTATTAAATGCTAAAAATTAATCCTGATAGTGAGTTTATGCGCTGCATATGCCATTACTGGCGTCTTGTCACAGTTATTCAGTGTACTGACACAATCTTCACTGTTTCCTGATACATAGGTAGGCCTACTGCTATATAATTCATGTTAAGAGGAGTTATATTCAAACAATTCTGTAGGCTTGTTCTTTTACCAGACAGATAACATACACTCACACTTCTTAACTTCTAGGTGGCAGTCAGTCACAAAGGCAATGACCTACAGTACCTAGTCCTACCTAGTCAATTCTTTAAATAAGCCAGGTACTATATTCTAAACATGAATTCCTCAGACAGCACTCATTAAAACGAACTGATCTGCAATGAATCCATAACATGTAAATCGCACCAAGCCTACGACAGCAAAAATTTTGCAAATCAACGGCGTCGGTCTGATAACAACGGACGCATCATTGTGTTGTTCCCGAGAGCGCCATCCTTCGGAAATTGACATTGCATGAGCTCCGAGAGGGTATGCCGAGAGCAAAACCACCGGGAAATTATTATTGATGCGAAGCCGATGGGAAAGAGATTGTACTATTTTAGTGTATTTACTAGCCCTTATTCATTCATATTCATTATGCACTTTATTACACGTAGGGAATTGTGTCATGTTTATTTAGATCAGTAACCGTACCCCTGCCGGATGCTCTGCACGCTTTCTCGTGCTTATTCCAAGTCGTGCGCCAATGCTTATAATGTAGGATGTATGCTTTTTAGGCATCCAAACTTTAATATCATTACGTCTTCATCCATCTACGCCAGGGGCGGGCAACTTCTCCAGTCGGCGGGCCGGATATAGGAAAATTAGGTACTTGGCGGGCCGGATTGCTGAATCGATACATTATCCCCATATACAAGGAATAAATCGTATATAATGAATGTATTGAAACGACAGCAACGTCACTTCAAAGCCATTTCTCGCCGATAATGACGAAGACAATGCGGATTTGAGAACAGCATTGTCATACAGGCGCCTCCATGTCTTCTTCTGTCTGATCAATTAACACACGGCGCAATCCTTGACTAAGATTTCAAGGCGTTCGACAGCCCGGTACCCAAAATTTACCAAGATATCAATTCATTAGGGTTGATAACAGCGCAAATGCCGATAATGCCAGTCTTCTCGCTTCGACGAACTTACGCGTAAGCTCCACTCTCGTACGCTGCGCAGTGCGCACACACGTAACAGTCAGGAGCGTAACACCACTTCGTCAACCCTTCCCCCCGAAACGTTGATAGTGGGCCCCACTAAACGATAAATGAGCGAAGCGCGCAAAAATTTCTATAATTGAATCGGTCAATATGATCGGGGATTGCATATATATTGCTATCATATTTTATCCTCTCTCTCTGTTAACGTAATCATTTTTACCGGTAATAGAGCAGAGTGAGGTGTCTTGGAAAATAATAATTAAACATCTTCGGGCGGACCGTTGGTTTAATGAATTCGTTACATGATGCTATTTCGTGGCCGCCCATAGCTGCTATGTCAAAAGATATTGAAATCGCCCAAACTTACAAAACTAAATGACGCACACGATTTCAAATTGATATTTCTTTACTGATGTTTCCCTGCTGTATGGCATTTGTCTTGTGGGGTTCAGAGCGCCAGGACAGGAACATTCGGCGCCAGCCATTTAGGCGCCAATGGACATTTAAACATATATGTCTAATAGTATATGTATATCGAAGTTTTCGGTCAGCACAAAGGCAGTCCTTTTCGGCCAAGGTCTTCTCGCTGCTGATCGTTCTGGCACACTTCTCGGAGTCGCATTTTACAGCATGGCCTATAACTTCATATGTCTCGGTGCGTCGTGGCGAGGTAATGGCCGACGCCAAAGTGTCCATTTCTATAAATCATGGGTATTTTGTTGGGGGAAGGGTACCCAATAATGAAGGTAATTGTCATTAAATCGTGCCCAGCGCAAATTTCGTTTGAAAAAGTTGCATACATTTAGGAAGAAATACTTCATAATTCATTTAAATTCGCGAAATAATTTTGACCCCCTTCGAGCTCTGCTGCCGCCAATTCGGGGTTTGGGTGCGGGAGTTACGGTCTTGCATACAGTCACTAAAATTTGACGTTTAAGCAAGAAGTGGGGAATCTCGGTAGACTGGGACCGCGGGCCATATTATCATGTAGCACGGGAAACTGTCCGCGGGCCGGATCCGGCCCGCGGGCCGTATGTTGCCCGCCCCTGATCTACGCGCACCAAATCTTTCAATAGCCTATATCAGGGGTCATCAACACGGGGCGCTGTGTAACAGAGCGGTTCTCAACCTTTTTGGACATGCGCCTCCCTTGACGATGGTTAAAAAAATTGCATCCCTGACCCCCTGCACTTACCGTGATGTCAAAAAGAGCACATCATCTAATACAGAGGTAGGTAACCTTTTTGCTAATCACGGCCGCATTTCGATTAGGCCCTATGTAGCGGTAGTCCACGGCATATAGCCGTAATGAACTAACTCAGGGGTCAGCAACCGTTTTGCAACCGAGGGCTACTTTTGCGTAATGATTGAAGCGGCGGGCTACTATTTACTCCTGCCGTTTACCCGTACCACACTGAATTTCCGCTTTGATATTCATAGCACTGGGCATGACTGGACATCATGTTATCTGTTTCTATAGCAGTCAGTGGGAAGCCTGGCATTGTATGATATCAACTAGTGCGCTGTACTCTAGTATTTAACTTGACACTGCAATTCTGAGCTAGTGTTCCAGATGTGCATTAATTAACCGTGTTTTGTGTTTGTTTTTGATGAAGTTCATGTCCGAAAAGGCTGATTCACAACGTTAAGTTGAACCATAGACGCTTGCAACCTTCATAGCTGCTGCGCATACACCACTGTACTTTTCCGTATCAACAATGCACCAAACGTTTGCTGCAGACTGAGGTGGGGGTCATTTTGCAGTGTTACAATTTCAATCTCCAACTGTTCAGCATCCAGAAATGACAGGATTTCATTATACCGGACAGCAACAACGATTACAGAAAGTTAGAAACATGGTATATTAAACTGCGTTGAGTGTAATAGAAAGAAGCTGTGCCAAAAGATGCAATACGTAATGGGTATACGGATATTGAAAATCTGCTAGTACATCACGGCTATCTGACTCCGAATAGTAATATTGTTTACTACTTCGGCATTGTCCTGGTCGTCGAGCTATCGTAACGGAACCCTCCACCATTTCAGGAAGACCGTGAACGGCATTCCGTCATGTCGCCTGATAGTAGGGTTGCCATACGTCCGGAATTTCCCGGACATGTCCGGAATTTCACCTAAAAATCTGCGTCCGAGAGGAATTTCTAAAATATGCCTAAATGTCCGGAATTTTGAAGGCTTGAAGCAGGCTCCAAAGTTTTTCGTAAATCAACATAAACAATGTTATTTTCAAGCAGATTTATGCTATTAAAAATTGTTCTCCGCGCCGCGCGTGAGTTAATGCAACGTATAATGATGTTAGTATGGGCTTCAGGCACCACCCTCGCCAGAAAAATGCAATCAAAATAAATATAAATAACCATTATTTACTGAAATAAGTCTGATTGTAATCGCAATTATAAGCTAACGGTATATTCCTAGAGTTGGTTAAAGTCGATTGGATGCTTCAATCACAGACAGTGGTTCCAGATTTAGGGCTCGTCCGCCTTTATCTGGATATCGCAATGATGTTGGACGTAATCAGCTTCCTAGGTCGTGAGTAAGTTTGGGCAAGCTGAATGTTTTTAGTAATCAGCTTCACAAGTTTTGAGCTTTGCCACGGAACATTTTCAAGAGGGAAACGAGGTCGCGTTATAATAGCCTAATATATCGAAGAATCAATATTATTGACAGAATTCATTCATTAAATTCAACAGCCAAATGCATATAGTAAGTGCCCAACAAGTTAGATAGACTACCCTATGGTGGCCCAAGATCAGTGCTTTTGGGCGGAAGGGGGGGGGGAGAAAAATGTTGCTTCGGACCTGATTAAACCACATGAGCAGATAGCCGCACCGACCTCAATGTATAGCTGGGCTGTCAAACACAATCCTGACAGGCCAGACACGACCCGCCAGATGATTTCATCCGGCGCGTGGAGGAATATATTGCAAACCCTATAGCGAAGCAATCACCAGAGCTCACATTACAGATGGCTCAATTCATGACCTATGCTCGACTTCATTCCTGTATAGTGTATATAGTCAATGGGCAATGCTTTGCTGGTGTGACGTCATATTGACGGTTAATGTGTTACAACTCATTTTAAAATCCGCTAGTGGGCGCTAAAGAGTGTCCGGAATTTGCTTCACAAAAATATGGCAACCCTACTGTATAGGCAGGGTTGCCATCGACATTGACCCAAAAATAAGGACAGTCGAAAAATTAGATAAGCAATAAAAAGCGTTTTTGTACATACATTGCATTTATAAGAGCCGTGTCGTATCACATTCCATACTTATTGCCAGAATAATCTGCTCCAGCAGTTGCTTGTTATTAGAAGGTGATTCATAGATCTCACGACAGCTAAGGTCTAGGTTTATCTTTACTTGTAGCTGGGATTTGACTGTAATTTCAATAAGTCCTTTCCTTTCCTTGTTTAGCTACCAATCTCCAATGCGATTGTTTTGATGTCAAGTGTGAGGCGCTCAGATCCCTTCTCTGTTGCGTTATGCAAGATATGATCAGGGCAGCCGACTGTGATCAGATGAAAAGTTTGCTCATTAAGGCGAGAGAAGACGTTTGTTTTTCTACCAGGGCGTGAACCTCCAAAATTTACTGATGGATTAATGGCAGAAAAGGATGACAGCTGTCTCATGTCTAGGCCCCTCTCTTGAATAAAGGAGAAAATAATGTTCGTGATCTGTGCCGAGGACTCGCTTGGCATCGATCGCAGGTCAAGAAGACGCACGCGCACTCCAACTTTGGCGTTGAAGAATCTCATGACTAGAGGAAATAGCTTCACCTTGTTGTAATTAGAGGTCAGTCGAGATGGAAGAAGGCTGTACACCAATTTCAGACAAAATCATTTTTTGAGTGTATGGAGCAAGAACTCATGTAACAATGCTTGTAGTCTTGTTCCTGGCCGAAGCAAACTTCTTTGAAGTGTTGTAATCTGGGAATTTTGCTTTGAACTATTGCGATGTGCAATCCTTGGCGAGGAATGATTGCATGCTGAAAGTTCTGGTGTTTGACAGTATGGAATGCCCATGCGCAGGTACACTCAGCAGAGGCTGTCTTATAGTCTGTGCTGATCG
>ATSW01007608.1:0-11792 GCA_000444245.1 Botryllus schlosseri
TCAGACATGGGGTATTCGCGATCAGTAATCGTAATCGATTACGACGATTACAGCATTTTCAAGTAATCGTAATCGCAGTCGATTACATTCGAAAAAAATCCGAAGTAATCGTAATCGTAATCGACTAGTTCCCATATCTAATCGATTTCTCTGTGAAAGAACGATTACTTTTTATTCGTACAATGAACATTCATGAACAAGGATACCAGTTTCGTGATAGCACAAACGTCTGATTTTCAAACGCCACTGCTTATTATTACGTGAGAAGTAGCCTATTAGCTTTGCTCGTCATTGCGTAAGAAGTATCCACAGTAAATAGATATTCGATGTACGGCTGTACGTACATTAGTGTGATTGTAAGAACACACGCCGTGATGTATATCAGGTTCAACGTGTTCCACACACCAGTACCTCGCAGCAGGATCACCATATCACCACTCTGCCGAGTTTAAAATAGTAACTTGCGTATTGATGTTTGGTTATGCATAGTTAAACGCAGTTTGACCGTTGCTGCTTGGCGAGCAATAGGCCTGCGTAGTACGTAGGTACACCGGACAAAGATTTGAAATTTTGTACTCGTCAAATAAAACAACGGTTTCTACAACGAAGCATTAAAAATCAACAGCTGCTGATATATATCATAACCGAGACGGTTTTTTTTCGTTTCTCGTAACGGCAGCTTGCAGAACATTATCTTCAACAAGTTGAAGACAGAATTTTCTGTTCTTTGCATCTTATTCTCATATGACTCTACTTGAAACGGGCGCCAATCGTTATTTCATAATTCTTACTCAACATTGGTCCCCGCCTCCATAGCCATGGGCTAATATACCATGTTAGCGTGGGTTGTAGCCAGAATCAGTACCAAAACAGCAATTCGTCCCCCAGTCCAAACGTTGGTCTTTGGCCCCCATACGGTGGTATTTTAAAGTTGAAGACTGAATTTCGTCAATAATATTGGTAATTGCATTATGTTACTATTAATTTTAAATCATCTCTCAGCACCTCCGGTGTGTTACATAATCAAAAGATATTGTTGTATGCCGAACGTAGCAGACTGAAAGAAAAACTTTTGTGAGACGCACACACAAATTGTCATGTCTTTAATGCTCTGTGCGTGCTCAGGTGGCATCTGCATAGTGGGCTCAGATTGGAAGGATCGGACTATTATTCACGCCCACCCAGCGCGGCTATTGACAATGGACACATACCCTAAGTTTCGGCCTATAGTTCTTTCTTTAGTAGCACACTTCGTTAAGTCGCGTGCTGGTCGAAACTGCGTATGTCTTTTGGCGTGTCGTGGTCGCGACCCAAGCCTCACACATCAAAAGAAATATACATTTTGATATTGTAATTCCCTGGTTACGGGCATGTATGCCATGGAGCTCTATGAGACATGTCTGACGTGTGCGATTTCAAATTGGGGTGCATTATTATCCTATGGGGGCCGCATTTGTACTGCATTTGTACTCCTATCTACTCGGATTGCAAGGACGGGACTATTCGGTGCCGACCATTTCGACGGCTGTACATATCAACATCGAAGGTTTTGACCAAATAGTGATGATAAATTTTGGCCAGGGTTTTATCACCGCCGACCTGTTTGGCGCCGCACTCTGCTCACCCCGTATGTTGGCCAAACGTTATTGCTTTCATGTGTCCCGGCGTGGAAGGGGTTGGCCTCAAAATACCTGTGTATCATATTCCCGTCGTTGCACACCCCTACACTAAAGCATCCCTAAGGTCTCCGGCTGTTTTTTACAGAGAAACCAATGTCGTACAAATGTTATCATGAATTCAAAACAATTTGCGTAATATAAAGGTCGGCACATTTTTATGATCAAGTCGTATTGCAGAAACGACTTTTCTACGTGTCTCGCTAATTGGCTAGTATACCTAACACTAGAACGAACAAGTGGCTTTTTTGACGCATTTTCATTTTTGAAGAGCTGGCATTCAGTCAAATCCTACGCTGTTCGGCTGAAACTTCTTGACTTTTATTTATTTTATGTTGGCCACCTTATACCTATGATTTTCATCACTCATATAGTACAAGATAAAAAGTTATACACAGAACTGCCAAGAACTACCGAGTGACTTTTTTGACGCATTACAGTTTTTCTACCATGAGGCATCGCAGTTTCATGTTCTTGACAGTGGTTATGTATCTGCTAAACGCAGAAAAGTCGTTTTTAACAACAGAACTTTGTTAATATCGACTTGGTCTAACTGCGTTAGTATCAACATCCCTTGTAATAAAAGGTCGTGGATCCTTCTCGTTCCAAGTCACCAAATCTCTGTAATATTATATTTCTGAAGCTCAGCGTGTTACAGGACATGACATTTGAAATGTGCGATTAGACCAAGGCGACGTCTGTATTGTTCATACTAATATCTAGGGTTGTACAAGGGCAAAGGGCCTTTGCTCTGGTCCACGAGATGGATCTTCGGGGGCAGAGGGAGCTGGATCTAGTAAATTCAATGCATATGAGGACTGAGTGCATGAGTGCATTATGTTTAGTCAGACCCTCTCGGGGAACAGGTTTATGGAACTCATGAGCTTTCTATTGACATAAGGAGTACAAAAAGTTGTAGACTCGATAAAGATAATATTGTTTTCGTTTATTACATGGTCGAAATGCCAGAAAATAATTGGGGTAAAATGTCAGATGGTGGACGCTGCTGCTACCAAGTATTTGTACAGGGGCGTCTCATATTTAGGCAAGGATAGGACAGGACACCTCTTCTATAATCTAATAATGTGACGAGTCTGATGTAATCCATGCAGCATATGAAACAATGTTCCGTGAATGTGGCTGTATACGCTTGGAGAAGCAAAAGAAGTCCCATGTAGCTAACACTATTGTCAAAAGCTGCTTGAAGCTACCCAGGACCAGAAGGAACACAGGCAGCTTCTTGTAGCCACACTTGTCAAAACTATCATCTTGTTGATAAGCGTAACGGCGAGATGAAAGTGTAGAGATCCAGAGGTGGTCAGTAACGAAGTACTTCTACTTTTTCGAAGTACTCAAGTAGTTTTCCTCTACTTCTGGTACTTACTCAAGTAGATCTGATTTTCGCTACTTCTACTTCTACTTCGTAATATTTTGTGATCTACTTACTTACTTTTCGATATTTTCAGTTTGTCAAGTAGAAGTAGATCAATCATCCAATCAGGAAGATAGCCTGAGGAATTTCGGGGCTGTTTTCACGGAGTATATCTACATTTAATTTTCATAAAAGTTTAGTATAGCCCAGAATTTTCGTCGCGCTTAGCGCGCAGTGCTGGATACGGTGTTTACCAGTATGATTTCACGAAAGTATCGGTGAATATAATTTAGGTAGGGGGGTGGCGTGGTTCCACTCACACCACATTGTCGCCTTCGTCCTTATCAAATAATTCATCACAGTATATATGGCTCATCATATCGTTTGGAACTGATGTTTCGCAATCTAGCATTTACTTGTCATATCGTAATCTAACATGTCCATGGCGTGTCCAAATCTGGAAAAGTGGACTCTGACTTTCTTTTAGTTTTAGAGCTGTTTTAGCATACCACCTTTGAAACTTGTTGACTAAAAACATGAAATACATGTTCTGCTTTTAGAAGTAGTATTTATATTTCACTATCAATTCCCAGTATCATATACTTTGAGTTATAATTATTATCAATTCTTTTGTCTGGATAACATACGTATTGAAGTATGAAAGCAAGTGTAGTAATGCCTTTAATTTCTGGAAATAAAGCTACACAATATGGCATTGTTACGGTCCACCATATTTTATTATTAACGTTTACTAATCACGCAAAGTGTTTACACAGTATCCTATACAACTTCTCCGTATTGCTCTTCGACTAAACTACGGGCATATAATATGGGGAATGGCGCCATACCATGGTATTTTCTAAAACGTGCTGTTCGAGAAAACAGAGGATTAGCATCGCATTTCCATATCAATGCTATCATTTTCATCCCATGATGTGAACGAATACTTATGCTATCGAAAATTGGATACCTGCTGGTATGCATCAATATGAATCAAGCTCGTCACCTATCGCATAGCTCAATTTGCACCTTTTTACAATACATGTGAACGAATTAGGATCGTTTTCATAACTATACTTATACTTACTTGAGTACTTTTAAAATCAGTCAATTCTACGTCTACTTCAAGTAGTTTTAGGTTGCTCATGGAAGAAGTACTTCTACTCGTATTTGAGTAGATTTTTCGTCGCTTCTTCTACTGCTACTTGAGTAAATTTCTTGGCTACTTTGACCACCTCTGTAGAGATCGAAGGTGTACAGTACACATATATATTGAGTTTACTCCAACCGGAGGTAACTGTTTCCTTCAGAAACAACACAAACAAGAAATCAGTGACGGTTAAGTTATAACGAAACAAAACGAGGGATATATTATTGGCCAGGTTGTGAGGCAGTATTCTATAAGGATACCAACAAGTCGACGATGGTCCTTGCATGTTTTCTTAGAATGTGAATGATCTTCTACTTGCCAAAAGGCCAATGCTATAAAAATATGCAGATCGGGGATTAGTTGCGAGATTGCATAACGCAAATCTTATCTGATAAGCTTTGTGATGTGTCAGCAATAACCAAGAATGGTGCTGTGGCTAAAGCGGATCTGGAACCTATCCCAAATATTTAAAGAACGTGCTCAAATACCAAATGCGCACCAGAACAACACTTATATGTTACACCAAAAAAACGGCGATTTGTTATATAAGTGTTGCACTAAGGCAGAGGTCTCAAACTCAAATGTGCTCGCAATTTCCTAGTTTTTGTTGACGCCGCTGGCCGCAGCATCAATAATAGGGGTACTCAATGTATGTTCAGGTATGTCTTATCTGGCGGGACCTTCTAGACTGCTGGCATTTCACACACATCGTGAAAATGCGATGTACTATCGTAATATTCGCGCCTGACACGAAAAGAAATCACATTTTTAAATATTTGAAGAAAATTGTTGTTGTACTTGGCATAGCTCGCCAAAATATTGAGATACAGACACATTGCAAGGGGACTAATGCATCATGACATTGTTACACCAGCACAATTTTGAAGCTAGCGGATAGCAGATATATAACAACATAAAATTATTTCGTCATAGTAAAGGATTGTCCCATCGCCTAACAATCCATTGGTGTTACAGCTGTCGAACGTACTACTTTATTAATCGCCACATTTAATTGGCGATAATAACATGGATAGAGATCCAAGATGTAACTAAATATATATCAATAAGGAGGCAACATAATTCCAATAGTTGTTATACCGACTTGCTCAGATAACGAAATCCACTACGCTAGGCAACGCCGGCTACGACCTTATTATATATTAGTAGTCATCATGACAGTTTGATAGTTCGTTGCGTCCATCTCACAGTGTTCCAAGTCACAAGTCCTTCGCGGATACTTCGAAATCACAATTTTCAGTCACAAATCTTGGGTCATGTTTTATAATCATGAACAGGTAATGTGACATAATAGCTGGTCTGCCACCGCACGGGGCCTTTAAAAGTGTTGTATTATTGAAGTTTGACGAGTAGTTTAGGGTTTTTGGGCAGTTTTGTAGTGAATTTCAAGCTCTCAAATCTAAAAAATGATATGTGGCGGTTAAATAATGCCGAATACATGAAAATCAAAGATGCCGACGCGGGCCGCACAAAATGGACTCGCGGGCCGCGTGTTTGAGACCTCTGCACTAAGGTGTGTCTAAAATATTGCAAGTAGCTGTGAGCGCAATAAACAATGGTTTCTGATGCCATTTGTTGAGATTTGTGCTGATTTTTAGCTCCGTTGAATGCATTTAATCGAAGAAAATTCAACATGCGTCAAAAAAGCCACTAGGTAGTTTTAGGTATAGTTCGGAGTTCCGGTAGTTCTAGTGCTAGGGAAAATACAGCGACTTCTATTCATCTAAGAATACAATCATGTTTGATGATTTACGGCGTAATTTTCTCATGAACCCGCAGTCTGGACTGAAGGTAAGTGTGAAGATTATTCATCGAACTAAACAATGGTTTCTGATGCCATTTGTTGAGATTTGTGCTGATTTTTAGCTTCGTTGAATGCATTTAATCGAAGAAAATTCAACATGCGTCAAAAAGCCACTAGGTAGTTCTAGGTATAGTTCGAAGTCCCGGTAGTTCTAGTGCTAACACAGTGACCTCAGACACGCGCAAATAATATCCACGGGACATCGCGAGAAGCAAGACGAACTTATTTGTTGTAGTAATAAATTCAGCAAATGTTACATACATATTAAAATGCCGCTCTGGTGCCGTCGCGACCCAAAATTGTAACCTTCGCGACCCATACTTTAAGAACCCCTGGTATAAAATGACCTGAGTCTTTGATTCACATGTATCCTATGAATACCCTCACCTCGTCTCCTACTACTATGTGTTCTCAGAGTAGGTGTTATTTTATATTCTCTTGTTATCTATAGAATTGAGGCCATGAGCAAATAGGCCGAGCAGGTCACTCTACGTCGGTCAATTTTTGATGAATAATAGTTACGCGTTAACGGGACAGGTGGCCGGTTAGCTCAGTTGGTTGGAGCGTCGAGCTAATAACGCGAATGTCGCGGGTTCGATCCCCGTACTGGCCAATTGTTACTTATAATATTTTTCTATTACACAATACAGTTACATTCACGGTAGGGTTGGGATGCCAAACCTGATTCACGCCCGGGAACAGAGCTAGAAAAGCTAGTCAGCTANAAAAATTTCATCTTTTCGCANNTAGATTAGCATTNAAATTATANCACCACAGTTTATTCCAAATTAGACTAGAATTTTAANTATAGTTACACATTGTTTTTTCAAATTAGATNAAAACTAAAATTATANCTGTACAGTTTTTTTCCATAAAGNCTAAAATTAGAATTACTGAATTCGCGAAANCTTGGATATTNAATCGAGTTCAGTTCGTAGCAAANCAGAGTCTATATTCTCATAAGCAGGATAATGGCTACTTCAAAATCGAATCAAATGTTCCCAAATGTCACTAAAANGGGCCGTTGCAGTTACAAAAGTGATTAAGATCTTTCTGATAAAATAAAAAAAATGTGGCAACAATAGTCACTGCACAACCTCAGGCTAAAGTTAGTGTTGTAAGACTCTTCCCGGTAGTGGAGTTAGTTAAATTTGATCTCTCGTCGTCGATGGAAGAAGATCCTGTCCTGTTTCTTGGAAATGTANATTACCTGAATAAAATTAAAATTTCTGTCTATATCCTCCGTCTGTTTTTTGCTATATTGATTGCAATTCATTCAGATGGCAATACGCATACTTCATTAATATTATATATTGGACTCAAAATTTAGTAATTTTTTAAATAACACAATAATTCAATANCTGTTTCAATGCCATTTAAACAGANTACTGCAAAACAAAATCACTGNTATTAGGAATCAGTTTTAAAAGGAATATGTTGATTCACNTGGTAATTACAAATCTAAGACATGTATAATTTCTGAGTAGNAGTATACAGNAATATTGGAGTCGGAGNNGGAGTGTTTAAAGTTTCAGCAGTCCGAGTCGGTACATTGAAAATGCCTGAAATCGGAGTTGGTGGTAAATTGAACCGCCTTCACAGCCCTTACCGGTTCNCCATACACGCCGGGTATGGGATTCGAGCGCACGGAGCAAATACGGCCATCCTTTTTGTGTGGTCTATTTCAGAGACGGCGATTAATGAACCAGAGACCTCACATCTGTGAAACGTGGGTTTTAGTTAGGTCTCCGAGCAACGAAGATGGGATTTGAACCGAGGATTTCGAGAAGGCGTAAAATTAATTCCTCCGGCCTCAGCTCCAGAGCTCTCTTATATCACAAATTATGTCCCCATCTCCCGCTCCGGAGCACATTGATACCACTGCCCTGATTCCAGCTCCGGATATCTGAATGCCCGAGCAAAACTATGAAATGGGTCAGTCAGTATCATCGGTTGCAGCTATGAACAATTGAACATGTTAGTGATCTGCTGGCAAATCCCCAACAACGTGGTTGGTTAGGAAAGGTGAAGCGATCCGTGTACACTGCCACTGAGCTACATCCCCTAGCGACGGAGATTGGATTCTAACTCACGCCTGTGGCCTGATTTTATGCCCACAATTAGAATTGTTCCGAAGTCATCTGCTTCGTCCCGATTTTCCTTGAAAACTTGGTAATTCTTTTATGTTGGGCTCGGTTGTACGTCAGCCATTAGAACTATTGTTCGTCATCTGAAATGGAAAAAAAAAATTCAAACAAGTTTCAAAACGAATGGAGACGCCGGGGATTGAGCCCGGGACCTCACACATGCGAAGCGTGCGATCTACCACTGAACTGCGTCCCCTACGACGAGGATGGGATTCGAACCCACGCGTGCAGAGCACTCGGCCACCCCGTCTCATGGGACAGGTTTGAGACCTACAGAGACATTTATTAGGAAGTCATCAAAAATTGGCATATTTAGGTGTCCATGTAGGCAGTGAATTATTATTATTATTAATTGTGAAAATGAGAGGTTGTGGCGATTATCACCTTATTGGTCTGGTGCGCCACGGCAAAAAATTCGTATTACATGTCGAAAATCATTTACCTATAAAATTGCTTAAATTAACTCAACGAACTCAACGAGAGGTGATAGAAGTTCTGGCCGTACGAGAAGGTTATCTGTGGTGAACTCTACTTTCAAGTTCAAGCAAAAATCAATCAAATATGCTCGGTGCCAATCGTATTTTGGACATGCGAGGAGGAAGTGATCCACATTCTCGGGTATACGAGGCATATGTCACACAAAAGCGTGTCGATGCATCGTATTTAAATAAATGCCCTTCTAGGCGGCAATGGCCGGATCGGAGACGGAAAATAATCTTTTCATACAAACGCGATNTGTGCATTGAGGGAAACGTCGTTTGTACCGTTTGGTGGAAACGTTTGTAGTGGTTTCCCGTCTCTGTTGAACGGTAAATAGTTTCTAAAGAAATCGAACACGGGATTGAACCCGGGACCGGGGTTGTGGATTTGAAGTCGCAGCTCCTACTATTTTCCCATATGGATTGGAGTCACACAAATATTGTAATTACCCGATTAGATGTAATCAAGCACTTCGCCACTTTGCAGCGAACTTTTGCGTAACAATGGACTGTACGGTGGACCGATGACATCATGGCCGAAAGTATTGTTTAGCAATTAATTTCCTACAGTGATGTCATGTGAAGTCGACATGGGCGCGAAAAATGTCGTAAACGTATTATATTCTGAGTATAATTATTGTAGGAATGTATATAGGAGTTACAGTCAGAGGCAGATTAAGTATATTGAAAATGTCGGAGTCGTTGGTACAAAGCAGTGGTTCTTAAACTTTTTCGACCGCGACCGCATTCTGAGATATAATAGCATCTCGCGACCCAAGCCTCACACATCAAAGGAATACATTTTAATTTTGTTATATCCTGTTTACGGGCATGTATGTCATAGAGAACGCGCAGACAACAGTTGTACTCATCGCAGCTCTATGAAACTTGTCTGATGATTTCAAATTGTAGTGCATTATTCTCCTCCGGGGACCGCATATGTACTGCATCTGTACTCCTATCTACTCAGGTTGCAAGGACCGGACTGTTCGGTGCCGACCATTTCGACGACCGTACATATCAACATCGAAGGTTCTGACCAACCGGCGATGATCAATTTAGGCCAAGGTTTTATCGCCGACGACCTGTTTGATGCCGCACTTTGCTCAGCCCGTATGTTGGCCAAAACTTATGGCCTTCATGTGTACCGGCGCGGAATGGGCTGGCCTCAAAATAGCTGTATATCATATTCCCGCATCCGCTCGTTGCACACTACTACACTCAAGCATCCCAAAAATCTCCGATGGTTTTTTACAGAGAAACCAAAATGTCGGACAAATCCTAATTATCATTAATTCACAGCAATTTGTGTAATAAAAATGTCGGCACATTTCTTTGATGAAGCCGTATTGTAGAAACCACTTTTCTACATGTCTCGTTTATTGGTTATGGCATACCTAGTAATATCGAAAGGATTTCGCGCGAAGCGCACGAATATTTTTGGTGTTGAAAAAGTTCAACAAATATTACATGCATATTAAAATGTCGCGACCCAAAGTTGTAACCTACGCGACCCATACTTCAAGAACCTTTGGCATAAAGTGACCCGAGTCTTTGATTCATATGTATCCTATAAATACCCTCACCTCGTTTCCTACTACTATGTGTTCTCCGAATAGGTGTTATTGTATATTCTCTTGTTATCTATAGAATCTATGTCATGAGCAAATTGGCCGAGCAGGCCACTCCACGTCTTTCAATTTTTCATGATTAATAGTTACGCATTACTGCAGCAGTTGGCCGGTTAGCTCAGTTGGTTAGAGCGTCATGCTAATACCGCGAACGTCGCGGCTTCGATCCCCGTATTGGCCAGTATTAACATATAATATTTTTCTATTACACAATACAGTTACATTCACGGTAGGGTTGGGATGCCAAACCTGATGCACTCCCGGGAACAGAGTTAGTCAGCTAGAAAAATTTCATCTTTTCGCAATTAGATTAGCATTAAAATTATAGCACCACAGTTTNTTNCGAATTAGACTAGAATTTTAATNATAGTTACACGTNTTTTTTTTNAAATTAGATTAAAACTAGAATNATAGCTGTANAGTTTTTTTCCATAANGTCTAAAATNAGAATTAATNAATTCGCGAAAACTTGGATATTGAATCGAGTTCAGTTCGTAGCAAACCAGAGTCTATATTNTCATAAGCAGGATAATGGTTAATGTATGTACAGCAAGCTTCGCTCGTTTCGCACTACACAGCTATAGTATATGCAGCTATACAGCTGTAGTATTTTCGGAAAAACCAGAAATTAGATTAGAATTAAAATTAGAGCATATAAACATTTCACGTATTAGATAAGAACTANATTACTGGCATTTCGCCCTAATTCGTCTAATTAGATAACTAGAATTATCNAGTTATCCAAGTNTNCCCTGAAACTGGTCATATATTATCCAGGACTGTAGTCNTAGTCGGAGTTTATTAATAAGTTCTGACCCCGAATCCAGCTACTTCAAAATCGAATCAAATGTTCCCAAATGTCACTAAAAAAGNGCCGTTGCTGTTACAAAAGTGATTTCCGTAAGATCTTTCTGATAAAATAAAAAATGTGGCAACAATAGTCACTGCAATACCTCAGGTTCAAGTTAGTGATGTAAGATTCTTNCCGGTAGTGGAGTTAGTTAAATTTGATCTCTCGTCGTCGATGGAAGAAGATCCTGTCTTGTTTCTTAGAAATGTAAATTACCTTAATGAAATTAAAATAAACCCTAGCAGCTATAATAACTGTTTCCGTCTATATCCGTCTGTTTTTTTTCTATATTGATTGCAATTCATGTAGATGGCAATACGCGTACTTCATTAATAGTATATAGGCCTATTGGACAAAAAATTTAGTAATTTTTAAAATAACACAATAATTCAATAGCTGTTTCAATGCCATTTAAATAGAATACTGCAAAACAGAATCTCTGCTATTAGGAATCAGTTTTAAAAGAAAGATGTTGATTCACTTGGTAATTAAAAATCTAATAAATGTATAATTTCTGAGTAGAATTACAGGAATATTGGAGTAGGAGTTGGAGTTGGAATTCTGTGAAAAAAAATTTTGGAGTCGGAGACGGAGTGCTTAAAGTTTCAGCAGTCAGAGTCGGTACATTGAAAATGCCTGAAATCGTCGTTGGTGGTAAATTGAAC
>ATSW01007609.1:0-17904 GCA_000444245.1 Botryllus schlosseri
TTTGTAAACAATTTTGACAAATCATGACCTAACGCTACAATTTTGACAAAATTTTGACTTATTTTGATGTGTCAACAAAATTCGCCCCACTGATGAGAGTTGGACTAGCTTTTAGTGAATAAACTAATAAGATCAAGCTCATCGCTTGTCATTTTTATATCATCTCCAGTACACTTTTCATTCCATGTGTAATTGTATGACTCTTAGTTACATGTTCTAGGATCGAGGCCATTGGGGTATTTGAGTGAAAGTCTACTCTAAGACATTTCGACGCCTTTTTATCATTTCATCTTAACGTCATGTTGATGAAATGATTGATGAACCGAGCTAACCTGAGCTGCACTTTTAGATAGACTATAACCATTAATCATGCTGGTTTTCTATTTCGATATACTTAGGGACGTGCCGATATATCTTCTCCGATGGGATCTGACTTCATTTTGGGATATTCCACGCCCACGTACCGCCGAAACGCCGAACGACAAGCCCATTCTCACACCCCTTATGGTGGGGGGCATGTTTTCAATGAAAACCTCGTATTTTCATTCGCTCGGCACTTTCGACGAAGGTATGGAGGATTATGGAGCGGAAAATGTGGAAATGTCATTCCGGGTGAGTTTTAGCTTCGAATTTCTGCCATTTGATTCAATTAGGAAAGTATCGAGGTCTCTCCTTGCTTTGGAATACGTGTCTTGATTTCGAAACGAGGTAACTGGACCTGCAAGTTCAAATAGCATATAGCCGTTGTTCGATAGCACAATAATTACAATAACTTTGCAGGCCTATTTTGGTACTCGCACAAACAGAAGTAGGCTACTTCATTCGGTTTGGTAAGTTTAAGTATTACAACTTCACGTGACTTGGAAATTATTTACAGACATCGCTGTTTGATTTGTATATATTTGCCAGAGGTGGTCAAAGTAGTCAAGAAAGCTACTCAAGTAGAAGTAGAAGTAACGACGAAAAAAATCTACTCAAGTACGAGTAGAAGTACTTTTTCCATAAGCAACCTGAAACTACTTGAAGTAGAAGTAGAATTGACTGACTTTAAATCTACTCAAGTAAGTAAGTAGTTGTGAAAACGATCGTAATTCGTTCGCATGGATTGTGAAAAGCTGCAAATTGAGCTATGCGAAAGATGCAGAGCTTGATTTATATTGATGCATACCAGCAGGTATGCAATTTTCGACAGCATTAGCATTCGTCCACATAATGGAATGAAAATGCTATTATTGATATGGTGCTGCGATACTAATCCTGAGTTTACTCGAACAGCCCGTTTCAGAAAATATCATGGTATGGCGCCCTCCCCCATATTATAAGCCCCGTATGGTGTAGTCGAAGAGCAATACGGAGAAATTGTATCGGATACGGTGTAAACACTTTGCGCGATCAGTAAACGTTGATAAAAAATATGGTGGTTCGTAAAATAACATATTGTGTAGCTTTATTTCTGGAACTTAAAGGCATTACTGCAATTGCTTCTCTACTTCAACATGTGTGTTCTCCAGACAAAAGAACTGAAACTAATTAGAACTCAAAGTATGAAAATGGGAATTGAAAGATAAATACAGGCTAAATACTACTTCTAAAGCGGAAAATTTAATTCATGTCCTCAGTTCAGAAAAGTTTCAAAGGTAATATGCTAAAACAGGTCTAAAGCTAAAATAAAGTCGGAGTCCACTTTTCCAGATTCCCACACCCCATGGCCTGCTAGATTACAATATGATAAGTATATGCTAGAATGCGAAACATCAGTTTCAAACGTTATGATGGGCCAGATAATTTAACTGTAATGAAATATTTTATGTTGGCGACAATGCGATGTGAACGGAACCACGGAACCCGCCTCCTAAATTATATTCATCGATACTTTCGTAAAATCATACTGGTCACTCCACATCCACTGTGTGCGAAGCGGGACGAAAATTCTAGGTTTTACTCTCAACTTTTATGAAAATTAAATGTTGATACTCCGTGAAAACAGCCACGAAATTCCTCAGGCTTTCTTCCTGATTGGAGGAATAAACTACTTCTACTTGACAAACTGAAAATAGCGAAAAGTAAGTAAGTAGTTCACAAAATATTACGAAGTAAAAGTAGAAGTAGCGAAAAAAAGATCTACTTGAGTAAGTACCAGAAGTGGAGAAAAACTACTTGAGTACCACAAAAAAGTAGAAGTACTTCGTTACTGACCACCTCTGATATTTGCAGATATGGATGTGCAATGGGTCGATGGAGATTCACCCCTGTTCTCACGTCGGTCACATGCACCGACACGGCTTTCAATATCAAATGAACAATTGGAACCGCAACAGTGTCCGGGTAGCCGAAGTCTGGATGGATGACTACAAGAACATATTTTATGATGCAGTGCCGGGCGCGCGGCAGGTGTCTGTCTAACACGTAGTTTTTACGTAACCCTAGCGATTCTTAGGCTACATGACATGTCACGCTGCCTCTCAGATTTAAGTGAACTAGTCAGTAAGATACTATCCTACTCTGGCGGCTATGTCCTTAGAATACTTCCACTTGGACTTGAAGAGGTTTCAGACAAAACTAATCTTCATTTTCACAGTATCAGTTAGGTAGTGTACAGTAGAGAGTAAAAAATACAATACAATGTGGTTTTGGGATACGTTCGCATCGCTCTTACGAGGAAAAAATATCATAACAACCAGGTGAAATATCACGTTAACCGAATATATTTTCGAAGATTCTATTTAAATTTGTAGTGTCATTAGATCTTTTGCGTTAGTCGCGAAGATACATTTTCCAATTTTGAAAGTAGACCTGCACTTCCGATTCACTGCTAAAAGTATGCAAACCTTAGCAAAGATCTACTACTACTTTTTGAACCTTTCATTTACTGCCTCCACTTGAAATAGTTTTGACATGCCTTTGAAATCGCTACTTCCTCTTGTAATTGGGGAGAACTTTACTTTATTATTTCTTCTTCTGTTTGAGTAGCAACGCTGACTGCTTGAACAACATCTAACATATATTTCACTAGTTGCTGACGATTACCCCTTGCTGATATTCGGGTTCATTTCGCTACGAATATACTATTCAATCTTATATTGAAGTTCTGCACCTCTAAGAAACTCTATCATATATATGCGACCCGTGTCTATATAGTCTCTTGAATTATACACGGCATGATTTCATCGAAAAACTGCTCAGTGCTCATTAGTGATTGCTCAATCCATCCAATATCTCTATTTGCTCCCCAGCTCAATGCCGGAGACTACTCCGATCGGCTGAAGCTGCGAGAAAGACTTCATTGCAAAACGTTCGACTGGTATCTGGACAACGTTCACCCGGAACTTTACGGATACCCTAATAGCGGAAAACTGTTGTACGGAGAGGTGAGGCAACTTGACTTGCCAAAGATGACTCGTCTTGACCGTAGGAGATCAGAAACGGAGTGCTTCTGCTTTTCCGTAGGGCTCGAGTAGTTTTTTTCCGATTTGCCCTATAGCGTATTTCCACTTCTACTCAATGATATTTAGGAAATACCTATACTTGTACTTGTAATTGAGTATAGAAATTGATGACATTAGTTCTACTTCCACACAAGTAGAAAGACAGACTACTTGGACGACCTCTGGTCTTGACTTGATCTAGACACAACGCGATAGAAACACAATAATACTCAAGACTGCAATACCGATTCGGTATTACTAGTCATTACATATTACACATCAGCAAGAGTTTACAGGAAGATATGTTAGGCCATCACTTATATATTCATTTATTTATTGATTCTCACATCATCAGCAAATTCCGAATACGCCTCATTGCAACGATGAGTAAACTATTCTTGAAATTGTAGTTATAAGTCCTGCCAGTGGTGGCTTTTGAGGTGGGTGAGGTGGGAGGTCGCTCGCCCCCCTGGACGAAGGCCCCCTTCTTTGGTCAATCATCATATCTCTGCATTTGTTACGAAAATCCAATATCCCGATAATCGTCGCGTCTCTGCATGCGATAGAGGTACTTAGTTTTGATATAGTCTATCCTTGCAACTATACAATTATAGATATAACATAATCCAGCGCCTGCCTCAAATCTTGACGTGATGTGCTGGCTCATTACTAATGTCAGCCGATAGCTTTCCAGATTAGTGTGGGTCTATTAAGCCTGCAGCAGTTGTATCGCTATTCTATTAATTCACGCTTCATGCCATACATCTTCAACATGAAGGCATGAGTTATGGTTTACTGGTTCACTTCTTTTATAACTTGACAATGTATGATAGAAGGTTCAGGAGCTAGGGAAATTAAACTTTCCGGATTGCGTCAAAGGCGTGTTATACTGTCGTATACACATCACGTAATCGCATTCCATATGACGCACTAATATGAAGGTGGTAACAATAGATGCGAAAGGGGGCCTGAGCCCCACATACGCTGCGATTACATACTTATAGCGCCCCTCCCCCAGAAGTATCGCTCAGTCCCCCCCCCCAAATCGTGGGGCCACCACTGAGNCTTGCCACATAGCCACTGATGCTTCATTTTGTATGTGTATGCCGACTGCCGAGTCTTGTGATATCACAACCGCCCCGGTTCAGTGACATCGTCGCAGTCATAGTCGCTCGAGAACGCATTTTACCACCTTCCATTGGTTATATCCACCACAAAATGTAAACTGTTAAACGACTGATGTATTGTTTTGATACCCGCAGTGAACTCATCAATATCAAGCCCTATGCAGCAATGTTGAAATGTCTTGACTCAGGTCTCGTTTTGTGAATGGCTTGACTTGA
Source organism: Botryllus schlosseri (assembly GCA_000444245.1). Lineage (NCBI taxonomy): Eukaryota > Metazoa > Chordata > Ascidiacea > Stolidobranchia > Styelidae > Botryllus > Botryllus schlosseri. Next base: position 4,769 of record ATSW01007609.1, read on the forward strand.
GATTCACTACCCTAAAATGACTTGACATTGACTCGATTCGGAATCGACGTATAATAGATATGGCATGAGTCGAGACTAGGAGAGAAAATGTTCGAGTCATTTTCATGTTACCGATAGCAAGGCCACTTGATCAATACTAGTATTATGGTCACTGGATTCCATTTGGTTTTACATTTCGACATTTCCGTCAGCAGCGACATTAAAGACATGACTGTTTCGACACACCTGTAACTGCCTTCATGATGACCCGAGTGGCATCATAGTATCACTCGAACCATGCTTTAATATATATTCAGATTGGTGAAAAAGAACTAACATTAGTCCTTCAGTAGTACTATCAACGTAATCGGGTGCCAAATTTTTCTCCTATACGCTCAAACACCATTTTCGTCTCCGCAATTTTTTTAGAGCCTTCACGCAGTATTTTAGTCAATAAACGTAGCTTGCGATGTCTTAAACTCCCATACTATATTGGATGGAGCCTTGTCGTCAATCTGAATAACTGATGTGACTTATGTCGTTTTAGTAGGCCTAGTTTAGAATGACTGACATGACACCAAACCTATGCAACCATGCGTATGCAAGTGTCAAGTGCCGCATTAAACATGAAGAATTCTCTAATAACCCGTCCCAGACCAGCATTGAACCGAATCCAGCTCGTCTGAGATGCTGTTCCTGCATCGNAGAAACTTTTGACTAACCAGCCTATTCAATGCAGCCTCTAATGCTAGAAATTCATACATTTTTGTCATTCCAAAAGTGGGCTAGCGAGGACTCAAGCGCAACACTTTGTCTGGACACCGGCGGGGCGATAGATCAGCCGTTGATTCTCAGGGAATGNCACGGAATTAATGAGAAGCAAGTAAGCTCAAGTAGATATGCAAGTAGCATCAAATGATTAACGCATTACNTAGGAAATTGCCGTAATCNGAATTTCTCGTTATTTAGAAATTTTTCATATCTATTCGGAAGGAATTCCGCAACGACCGCAATTGTCTTCATCCACGTGACTCCTCCGCAATTTTAAGCCAATGCGCGTCTGGTGCGCAGGAGCAGCAGTGGTCTTTTGATAGGGTANACCTCTGATCTTGCCTGATACCTGACGGGCAATAGATTTCATTTNATTTTGATTGTTTAGAAACATGGAAAGCCGCGAATACTGGGCAACGGGATAAAATTAGGGGGCGAGGTGAGANACAGTCTTCAGATTTGGGCAATGTCAAAATATATNTTCCTTTGTTTATTCGCTTCAAACTATAGTATCCGTTATGTTGNTGTCGACGCACAGTTGAATAAAGTTGTATAANGACACTATATCAGTGGTTCCCAACCTTATTGACTTCATTCCCCACTTCAGTTTTATTCCGAGTCTTCATTCCCCACTACACAAAACTATCGTCGTATTTCATTTTGATTTTTGTCATTACGGAGCAGCTATTTGCTTGAGTACACAAGACACACAACCACNCCGGTACGCAAGACTCAGGATTCCGGAATTCGAATTTATCGCCTATAACTGCAACATAAAACGTATTGCGATCCGATACCGGCAACCCTTAAGATTTAGCGAAAGCGNTATTTAACGTCATATACTGGTAGTGCTGGATNAATTGGTGAATGCTTGNTAATCCAGAGTTAAGANTCAGTTTTTGTGATCAACACGCCNTATAATTTTAGATTTATACATTCCAGAGCAGTTAACTGGTAACGTTAATCGCGCANGTGTCTCCGTAAATATGTAGTGTAGACTATNCTGTATATAATGTTTANCAAATGCGTGTATTCCGCACAAGACANCATTGAATTCCCCNNCANTGNGGAACTCNCCNCCGGTTGGGAACCGCTGCACTATATTGATCAGTGAACACGTCTGATGTCGTTGTTGTTTGTGGTATTCATGGTGTTTTCCGACTGCAATGGTCATTTACAACTGGCCGATATTCTTTACTATGATTCCCGTCGGATGTCAGTGTCAATAACGTTCTACAATGACTGACGTTCTACATGAAAAGCAGTTCATGCCGTGACCGGGTCTGCTTCCATGTACTTGTATCGCGGCTTCGAATAATCCATTTTCATCGAACAATTTGTGTACGGCAGTGAGTCGAGAGTTTATCTCTGTGGGCTGATGATTGCAAACTCGTGCTTTCTCTTGAAGGTGCAGTACCTCAATATGCAGTTGAATAATATATTCTGAATGGGTTTATTTCAACATAAATATGTAATTCGTGCTCACTCTTACGCAAATCACAATCCCAACTCGCCCCACATTTTACCGCTTGAGACCTTCCTTGAAACGTGATGCGAAGAAAACTTCTGATCGCAGTAGGCTATAGCCCACGCTTCCATACGCAGTTTTATAATTACTGTTCTGTCTTGAGAGAAATATGCCTAAATGGAAAACCCATAACCTTCTGATCCACAGTACATACTACTACTACAGCTCTTTCGGCACCCGCCTATCTTTCCATTATATCGCAATCTTGTGGGGTATTGATTTGACAAAATTTTTACTAAAATGAGGATGGAAATATGCGCTGTGATGTTATCCTATCTGAAGGAATTTTAGATATTTGTCATATCGAACAGTGTTCTGAACGACTGTGACGTACGAACCACGGCGGCTTGGTCACCGTAAATAGGTGTTCTGTATACCGGCGCTCATCAGCCGCGACGTGACGACGACTGAAAAAGAAGTCGTGCTGGTAGCCGAAGGTCGTTTGTTGAGCGTCGGTACAATGCGGCACCACACTTGCGTACTTCGAATAGCCTATACAAGTAGGACTGAAGATCCTTAAGAAAAGTATTTCTACCCAGCTATATGCAATATGATTCCATATTTTGGATATTCCAGATGGGAAACATCAGACACGCGTCTGGGAAATGCTTGGAGGCGGTGTCCAATACAGTTCAACTCCTGCCGTGCACTGATTCCAAGTCGCAACTGTGGCGATTGCGGGACATGTCGTCGGAAAGAGTGCCCGTTGCCGGTGCATAGCTTCGGATCGTGACAAATCGTCTCGCTGCCGAGTTCGTGAGTCGGCATTGAACGTTCATCGTGTAACTGTGAGGAGGGGTGACGCAGCACGTCGCACGAAGTGAGACTATAGTATAGACCCAACTGGCATTATTTGCATATGAGAAGCTATGCGTTATTTTTTACTGCACTCAATATCGAGGTCTGCATGAAGCTATGAACTTCAAGTTCGTAATGGAAGATGGTGAGTATGCGCAGTGATGTCCTATTTCCCATGACTTAAAAAGATGAAGACAGTGCTTTTTGAATCCCTTTCTGCATTTGACTCTTACAACAAAACTATACGAAAACGACTATTATTTATAATTGACTACACGCGTTATCTGTTTTATTTCTACTATCAGCTTTCGTTATTTATTGATTCCTCACGAAGGTACAGTTGTACAATGCATGTACAACCTGCTGCTTTTAACACCGGACATTTATACCGGAGTGATCAACATTCGTCCCTATTCCTGTTCGACTGACAAAGCATTAATGACGGAGCGGGTAGTGCCACCCTCCATGATCTGATGTTTGGTGCTGCATAATTCATGTCGATTCGTATCATCGTTATATGCAATATGAGAATCCTAAATGTTCGTACCACTGACTCCTAAATACTATTTCCTGATATTATATAAATTTATAGTAAGTCGCGTGCCTGATATTTGAAAATATTAATTCCCCCTTAAAAACGCTTGTCTAAAAACCATCATCTGCAACTGTACGTCAATTGCGTGCTTTCCGATATTTTTTCACTTTAATTTTCGCAATTTTACAAGGTAACTTTGTAATTTTTTGAATATGGGTTTTAGTACTATATGCTAACAGAAGTAGGCTCTACTATAGATGGTTCACAACCTACGTTATGTTGCATTATATCAACTGCTGCTACATGGANTTTTTTAATTCAAGAGTGCGAACGTCCAGTCGTTACTAGAGATGGCGATTGAGCTATGCCTAGTAACCGGTTACGTCCATCCAATGTGAATACGGGTCAAAATATAAGACGAAGCTATTGCTGTGTTTATTGACCGTGTGTTCATGTCAATTTTTATTACAAGAATAAAACATCTTCTTACTTCAATAAACTGCACATTGCACATGTACCCGCGTTATAGAATCTGATTGGTCAAGAACCTGACCGATTCCTGAGCGGCCGACTTTTAGCTAGGGTTGTGTTTAAAACAAAAATAAATTTAAAACAAACATGTTTAAAAGAAGGCCCTTGTTGGAACATGTTTTTTTTCAAGCCATGACGTCATACATATTCAATTGTGATGGAATCATGGATTGATATTCACAATTGAAAATATAGGGTAAATATGGCTTCTCTGATGAAATAGGCTTCCAACCCTTGCCATATACGGACCAAAAATATCTTTCACCAGGATAACACCGTCTTGCAGCATTATACGGTCGGGGATAGTTATCATCAAAACATTCATTCCGTGCCGATGATCCTTATATTTACGTACTATTGCTGTTGAACCGACTATTTCGAGGGTACCAACCATTCCATATCGTACACGTGGGCCAGGGGCCGGCAACCTTTTGTGGGCAGCGTGCCAAAATGTCAAAAAATGTTAGATTTTTACCAGCGTGCGTGCCAAACATTCAATTTATTAATATTTAACGTTTCAAGCAAGGAATACCACCTACCGTTTTCTGCAGCTGGCAATGGCATCCGTTACGCCAGTGATTCTTGAATTATCGGTCGAGAAGGGAATAAATTTAGGTCGCTACCGAACCCGACCTATCGCTTACGTGTACGCAAATCTACATAATTTATCTTCAGTCGCGCAATGATCGATCTTCTGTGGTTGATTTGGTCGTTTCCAAGTTCCAGTGTTCGGCACCATATCCCGTAAGTGACAGGCCGATCAGTGTTTTTACGATGATATGGTGTAATGATGATGATGAAAAATGTACCCACGTCTGTATCATTCAAGTCGGTTTGGTGTTTATATATAGCTCAGAGGTTTGGTATCACATCATAGTTGATGTGACACTAGATTTGTCTGCAAGGGTCGCAGTGAAGCGGCGAAGATTGCCGTAGCTCCAGATATATTAGAATCGCTTGCACACCAGACGAAACTAATAGAATATCTCCTTCCACGAACACGATTCCAGATTGGCATTTTGACAAGGGGCACATTATTTTCCTCGACGGGTCTCATTTGATACGTGCGGCTCTAGCTGCGGACGCTGGACTATTACGCGCTGGTCACTTCGGCGCCTTGACAGTGGACATATCAATGTCGAGCGTTTTAGTCGGCATGCGGCGGTTATTTTATTTTAAGGTTTTATCGCCAGCAACAATTCGCATGGCCGCATGTTGTCAAAACTTTATGTCTAGGTCAAGTCTTCTATAGCGTGAAAATGCCCCGCGCCGGCATACGGCTCATGAGTTGTGCTCCCATAGGCTGCACAGAGAACACTCCTAGACTTAAGCATCCAAACGGTTTCATGCGATATTCGGTTGACATTCTTTCATAACTACTAAAACGGTTGGCTCATTTCTGTACATTATGCATAGCTTTTAAAACATGTTCTATATACATATATATAAATTTATTGCGGGTTCCGTTCCACATTATAATCAAGACAACAGGTTCCAGTAAATCGCGCGAAGCGCGGAAAAAACTTTCAAGATAAGTAAAATCTGCCCTAAAATACTCTATTTCATGTTTATTTATGAAATAATTTTGGATCGCCTACGAGCTTTGTACATTTTGAAAACTTCTGTCTCACTTTTTGCAAACACATGATCTCAATATGTCGTTTGCGTGAAATCATTCGGCGTGCCATGAAAAATCATCTCGCGTGCCACAAATGGCACGCGTGCCGGTGTTTGCCGACCCCTGACGTAGTGATACGTTCCACTTCCTAAGCTGCTACACGAATGGGTTGCATGTTCGAGGAGACGGACTTTCAGCATTTCCGTGGCCACTTACTGGCCACGGATAATTTCGTGGCCGGCCACAGATATTCCGTGGCCGGCCATGAAAAGTGCTATTCTATTCTGTGGTCGGCCATGGTGATTTTCATGGCCGGCCATGTCAAACTCGTTCTCATGGCCGGCCATGACTAAATTTCATGGCCGGCCATAGCCAAATTTCATGGCCGGCTGCAATATATCAAGTTAGTATCGATGATAAGTAGCCTACTGTATGTGACCCAATCGTGGTCAAATGCGTGATCAATTGTGTTCTATTATGGGCGTACAGTAAATAGAACTANGTNAGAGCGAGAGTTTAGCTCAGTTTATATGCATTTTCACCCNAAATACCAGAAGAATAGNGATACAATGAAACGATAGGAAGAAGATGAAACGATCTGGAATAGTCTCTATATATCAATTAAAAACACAAAAAATGATGTAAAGAATGCATTAAAAAGGGGGATATCCGCTAAATGAANCAGGANATAATGGTATAGAAAGCTAGAAGCGATGAAGACATTATCAAAACTGGTAACTGGTAAGTGTTGATTGTAGGCCTATCTTTTTTTTATAGAAATANACCTAAATATTCGGCTGACACTCGTCACAGCTAATCGTATGCAACTGCATAGAATTGGAAAAAANAATGTATACCAGATATCTGTCAGAAAATCTCTATAAGTTCCCCAAAAGCTGTGAGATTCACATGACATTCTGTGGCCGGCCACAGAATAGATCAGAGCTCGCTGTGACCGGTGCTTCCCCCGTTCTGATATTGATTTTTTAACCGTGAGATGTGCAATGTGCATTGTGCAGTTGCAATCGATTGTATAGTTAGTTTTATTTTGTGAATAAGCAAACCTACGAATAAACAATATGATGATGATAATGTCCTTCATTTTTCAACCATGTTTATCGTTTATGATGAGTCTGCGATGCGAATAAGTAATACATATATATTTGATCATGTAGTTTAGGGATGTAGGGGCAGTTTAAAATATTTTATGGATTGTCCTGATGAATTTATGAATAATACAATACTGTACTGCAAATTTGTCATAACTCACTGCAGATTTTTTTCGATTTACGCTTAAGTAGACTGAACTATATACTTCCTTGAATGCATAATCTATGTTTTATCGAGATACTGGATCGGTCAATCTGCCGTCATTTTACCTGTTTTCTTGTTTTCAATACTAAATACCGTAATCAAAGTTCCCGAACGAAACAATTAGGGAATCAAAGAACCACGAATATGTGGAAAATACTCTTTCAAGTTCCAGAAAATCTGTGAAATCCACATAACATTCTGTGGCCGGCCACAGAGCAGCTCGCAGCTCGCTGTGACCGGTGCTTCCCCGATCTTGTGTCTTTCCAACGGTATAGGACATGTAGTTGCAAGCAATTCCATAGTTTGTTATCTTTCGTATAGCTGAATAGCTGTGAATTGGATGATGCCAGGCAGATACAATCCTTCCTTTCTGTATCAGGCTTATGATGAGTCCGCGATATACGGTCATATACATATTTGATTATCGTGCTGCCATACAATCCATACGACGTTCGAGATCCTCAACATCAATGGAGCTTGCACTCATTTGCACAATGAGAATTGTGTCGATGAATCTATGAATATTTCTATGCTGTAGCAGCACGTGAACTTGACACACTGCAGATGTGCTGTAGATGTAGAATAAAGGCAACGATGTAGCCTAACCTACCGGTAATATTGGTAAAATGTGGGGCTTTGTTCCCAGAAATTTGATTTTGGTCACGTTTCCGATCCTATATAATTTGTATGTATATTGTATATCCACCTAGGTGCCGTTCTTCAAGGTTGAAACAAATAATGTACGAATGAGATGCATGTCGCGGTCACTAACGATGCCGTGTATGCCAGAGGATACTTGATTACTTGGGTGCAAGGAACGTTTTGTATCGCATGTCGTTGTTAGATCAAGCTGCTAACCGATGTGGTGGGCATATGACGTAAATGTGCCTGCTATATAATTAAATTACTGTTATAATAATAGATAACTCCAAATACTTTGCGTCATCTAATGCAGCACCATCGATCGATGAAAAAATGACCATGCCAAGCCTGCGAACTGACCAATAGGCATGATATATTTGTGGTTAATGCAGGGAACAATGTCCAATTCAGGGAATAATCTTGATGACACAGACAAGTCCCAATCGTTCATTATAATTCGACATTTGAATGCAGTGCAAATATTTATCGCCGTGTAAAGCAGACATGGGGTAATCGCGATTAGTAATAGTAATCGATTACGACGATTACAGCATTTTGAAGTAATCGTAATCGCAATCGATTACATTCGGAAAAAATCCGAAGTAATCGTAATCGACTACTTCCCATGTCTAATCGATTTCTTTGTGAAGGAACGATTACTTTTTGTTTGTACAAGGACTATGACACAAACTGAATATTCGTGAACAAGAATGAGATAATATACCACGTTAACGATAGCATAAACGTCTGATTTTCAAACGCCACTACTCATTTTTACGTCAGAAGTATTAGCTCCGCTCGTCATTGCGTAAGAAGTATCCACACATAGTAAACAGACATGCGATGGACATTGTAGTGTGATTGTAAGAACACCCCGTGGTGTATATCGGGTTATCAATACACTACAGACGCCCCTACCTCGCAGCAGGATATTGATCACCATTCTGCCTATAAATTTCAAATAGTAACTTATGTATTGATGTTTAGTTGTTCTTAGTTAAACGCAGTTTTACCGTTGCTGCTTGGCGAGCAGTAGGCCTATGTACGCACGTACGTCGTACATCTGACAAAGATTCGGAATTTTGTACTCGTCGAATAAAACATTGCAGTTTCCACAACGAAGCATTACAAATAAACAGCTGCTGATATATATCATAACCGAGCCGTGCTCAGCCGCTCCTCGTAACAGCAGCTTGCAGTATATGTATTAAGTTGAAGGCAGAATTTTTATGTTCACTATATCTTATTCTCATATAACTACTTGAAACGGGCGCCAATCGTTATTTCACAGTTCGTTACTCGGCATTTGGACATGTCGCCATAACCATCCGCTTATATAGCCTGACATATTAGCGTGGGTTGTAGCTAGAATCAGAACCAAAACAGCAATTCGTCCCCCAGTCCAACCGTTGGTCAATTTTCAAAACTGAATTTCGTCAATAATATTGGTAATTGCATTATATTACTATTCATTTTAACCTCTCTCAGCCCCGAGTGTCAGATTTACCTGTAGAACTGGAGCACGTAATTCATAATTAAAGCATCTGGTATGTTGTTATAATTACTTTATTGTATGTTGTTAATTCGTGACCTCCAGTCTGTTGTAGAATGATAAGATATCGTACTCGCCCAATAGTAGCAGACTAAAAGAATATCTTTCGTGAGACGCGCACACAAATTTTCATGGCTTTATTCCTTTGTGAATGCGCCGGGTCGCATTTGCATTGTGGGCTCAGATTGGAAGGACAGGACTTATTAGTCACGCCCACCCAGCGCGGCTATTGACAATGGACGAACAGTCGAACACCCTAAGCTTCGGTCAAGGTATTTCATTGGTATCACATCCCGTGGAGTTGCGTGTTGGTGTGTTGTGAGATCGTGGCGCGGTAATGACCGGCTCCGAAATGCCTGTTCCCATAAAATAGCCTATGCATTAGGGTTGTCCAAAATTTGAAAAATTTCGAAAATGCTGCGTTGTAATGTCTTATTCTATAGATTATTGATTAAAAACATCAACAAGCCTGAAAGAAGCTCTCAGGAACGTCGTTAAGATTTCTTACAAAGCGTTTGAAAGTAGCCGTCTGCATGTGGGCGGGGAATCGATGAAGTGGGCGGGCAATCACGAACCTAGAATTTTGATTGGTTGGAACCTGTAATAATAAGCTACTGATTGGCTGAAATACTGATTTTGTGATCATTGCTGGTCACGATTTCGTTCTACTCTGTTGTGTTGGTTTGCAGCCATTTCTGTTCGTGGCATTGGCGATATGGTAAATTGACGTTGTTAATGCTGCCATCGACAACAGCATAACGATCCAGTAATATATTTTCTACCTGAACACTGTGTATAACAGTTTTGTTACTTCTTGCACAGGAGCTTGGCCAATTAAGATAAGAATGAACTAGATGCATGCATCGTGCTACCTTCGAGCCTTCTAAAACATACCAGTTGACAACGACTGTAACTCATAAATTGCAAACCAGTAGTCAATTTCTCCTTATGGCTTGTTATGGTAAGTCGACGTCTCTCTCTAAAACGAACGCATATTACACTTTTTATTCAAGATTTAACAAAGGCAAAAATGCTATTTACAAAAGGCATCATTAAAAAGTATATCGCAGGGTCAGTGTTGCAGATCACTGGCCTTTGATAAGAGTAGACTTCCTGCTGTCTCCAAAAATCTTCCTATGCTGTTCCACAGCTTGAAGCAAACTGTCTCTTTGCTGTTCATTGTCAGTCAAGATTGCAGCATAGTCTGTGCTTAGCTTGACACCTCTTTCTGCGGCATCATTAACGACTTTGACAGAACTAACGTAGCAATTCATTTTATTGAATGAATCTGAAAAGTGCCAATCATCAACCGGTTGACGCAGCCAATCCCCAGAGCATTCAAAAACTTCAAATATGTACCACGACTGGGGCCCAATAAGGTCAGACAACGTACTGTCCTTGTTGATCTGTATAGTTGCATTCAATGAGGGTGGGCCCCTTCTGAAACTGGAAGTTCGCTCTACTTGCAGGAGCGCCTTTGCCATATTTTCCCGGGTTTCCTTGCTTTACGTCGGTGAAAACAAGGCGTATACAGCGGTTTCCTCAACAATATACCAGTCGTGCTTCAAAAGCTTTCGTGAAGCAGCTGTGGAAACTTGCTCATCATATTCCTTATAACTCAACATGTGCTGAACGAATCTCAAGTCATTACCAGCTGCATCACGACCAATGCTTGAATCCACCCACGCAGGGATATAAAAGAGAACCAAAAATAAATTGAAGCGGCGCAGCAGTTCAACTTCTTCAGATTTGTAATCTAATTGGTCGGCCCACATGAACATCTTTTGAGCATACAGAATTGTACCCATCCATCTCGCATGGTGTGCTGCACCAGGTTTGTGATGACGTATATCTTCATCTGCACCGAGAAGAGCAAGAGCATTAGTCACACATTGCTTGTAGTCATCCCGTGTGAAAAAATCTTTTCTGTTCAACAGTAGCTTGAACTTATCAACTATCATTGCAGCTCGTTCAGCAAAACATAGAGGAATAGTCAGAGTCTTGAATTGCTGTTCCCTGTCAAGACTGCTCCAGTGCTCCAGTTCCTTTTAAGGTGGGCAAACCATGCATTCTCTGGTCCAGTTGTGGCCTTTCCAAATAAAGATTTCCAAACGTCTTTCATTACCAGCTCATACACATGGTGCCGACATGCATGGTAGAACACCTTCCTTCCTAGAAGGTCTTCAAGAATCTTTGCTGCACCCTTCTTCCAGCCGCTGTTGCTTGCTGTAGTGTCAAAAACCAAAGCTGTTACAGCATCTTTTATATTCCAACTTTCAATTATGTTGAAAGTGGTTTCTGCTTGCGTCTGACCTGCAGCATTTTGCATCTTTTGAATGCCAAGTAGTTTTCCTTCTGAGTATTGAGGATGACAAGATAGGACAATTGACAGAGCCTCATACCGATTTCCTAATCTATCCTCTGTGAGCTTTCCATCCCAATGAATAGCAACATGTTGAGGTTTATTTTCTGCAAATTTTTCTGAAATATCCTTGGAAATTTCAAGACGATTTGTTTCCCTGGCTCTCTTTGTCGAAGATCTTGACAGAGAGAACATTGCTATGTCACCGCCACAAGCCGTAATAAATGCTCCGATCAGCATTGTTGCCTTGTTGTCTGTTAGTTGCAATCGATCCAGAGCTTGGGACACATGGGTACTATTCATAATATTTTTAGGTGCCATCAGCTTAATGGCTGTCGAGGTGCCAAGACCAACATCAGCATCATAATCAGAACTTGAACTCAAACTATCACCCTCTTTTGAAGATGAAGAAGATGCTAAAACAACATAGTCATCACTTGAGTCATGTTGAATGTTTTTAACAGTTCTATCCGCCATGGTTGCTGTTTTCTTTTCGATGTCTTTAGCGAGAATCTTGTCTCTTCCAACATTATGCATTTGCGAGATTGCTGTTAATCTTCATATAATGCAATGTCTTCGAGCTTTCTATCATGTGATAGATAAATGTCATTTTGTATTATTGCTATCGCATCTGTACTTCCAATATCCCACAACTTGTCCAAATCTTCCGTGAATTTTTTCCTCTTACCCTTGGGATCACTTTCCCGTTTCATGGTCGCCTTCAAAAAAATATATTTTTTGTTCAGTTTTTCAAGTAATTTCACCGCATTTCCTTCAAGTATTGTGGCAATTCTCGCCATTTGCCACACTGTCATGACATCATGAACCACCACATTACATAGCTCACGAGTAGGGGTTGACTGAGGGCAATGGTCTTTCAGATGCAGAAAGTAACTCATTACTTCTCGCAAGGTTGGTAATCTCGAGCCACAGATGTAATCGCAAGCATATCCGACCAAGTAATGCTCAGATCGAGATCTTGTTCTTCTCTGTGGCAAGTGCACAGTCTTCCGCCGTTTTGCCTCTGCCATGACAGTAATATTTTTGCCTTCTATCATAAATTACAGCTACGCCTAAAACATTTAAGTAACAAGTGTTACATTACGACTATTAACTCACCAACCCACAATGCCCTTGTACATAACCACAACCACTACTAACAAAATCGACCTCATCAGAACAGAAAATGCTGCTGCAACTAAAACATTGAGCAAGGAACAAGTGTTGCATTACAACTATTGATGCATCAACCCACAATGCGCTTTACAAATTCCCGTCTCTACTAACAGACTCGACCTCCGCAAAACAGAAACTACTGCTACAACTGATACATTCGAAGAACCACTGTTACATTACTACTATTGACTCATCAAACCACAACACGCTTTTACAGTATTACAGCCGTCACCAACAGACTCAGCAGCAGCAAAACCTACTCCTTCTGTCAAACACGGTGAAGCACCCAAATCAGAGCTGACAGCCGCCGTCATCATTGAAGCATAACCG
>ATSW01007610.1:0-25498 GCA_000444245.1 Botryllus schlosseri
CGTGCTTTTTCACTTTCGTTATATCACGCAGTCGCTTTTTGCTTCATCATTCTCAACTTTAAACCATGCAGCGCAAGCGAGCAGTTGCCATTCACGTCAGTCTTCGTCGCCCGCGTCATTTTTGACCGCTCTAAACCAAAGCTATCCTGGAACTGTACCCCAGAAAGGCCCCAGACGCTCCTCAAACAGTTCCTTACCCCCCTGCATCGAAGAGGACAGACACCGTCTTGGTTCTGACTCTGCCGTAACGTACGCAAAAACATACACGCCGAAATTGTCTGCCTGCACCACGAGTACACCATACAGGAAGAGCACCCTTTTCAGGAGACACTCATCGCTACGAACTACCAATAAGGAACGGTTGAATTTTGCCGAAAAGGTTAATAGATACACAGAAACCTCCAAGCCATCACCACTACAATATAAGGATATAGTCGGCGTAGGTAATATGGTCGGCACGGCTGCTATAGACAATCATTATAAACCAAAGAGGATAGTACGAAAACCCGTCCAGCAAGGGGGTGGATATTTTGAAATGAACGCAGACTTTACTGCCAAGAGATCGTCGTCACAAAACAGTTTACTGCGTCACACGTGTTTTACGAGCCCCGCGTGACCCACGGTTTCTACGACGCTGCCTATGCGGGTGCCTACGAAAGCTAAGTCCGATCTTTCGCCGGACAAGGCTCGAAACTCGACTTCCAGACGCTTGTCAGGTATCCCACCGCTTGAGGGACTGCGGCCCGGCATTTTGTGGGAAAGAGTTTTGCCGTGCTAGTTTTTGTCGAACGTTCGGTAGTTCTCTGCCTGGTTTGCGACTTCATCTCACAGCCATACTCATTATTAATACCGCTCGGAATCGGATTATCTAATATGTACGGACTAACTAATTGACTCTGTGGTTTAGTTTGCGATTTGTCATTGCTTGCTACGCGTTAGTCATTTATTTCACAGCATGACTTATTAAAATCGAGGCTGTTTTCGAACCAAAACTCCGCTCTTTCTGAAAATGATGTTATTTGATGACACGTGGAGTGAAGCCACATCCGAATGACATCTTTATGCTGTGTATCATCCCTAATCCGTACATCACAAAGGCTTGTCAGTGGCTGTGTACTCCATGACTCGGGAGATTATAGGATATACTTACTTTGTTGTAATTGGAGTTTACTTGACCTCACTTTACTTGACATTCGGATTTTCCGATTACCATAGCTATAGGCTGTTTCAAAGCCTTCGAATCGCTTTGGTACATCTCTAAGACTCTAACCAGCGTGCTGTGTGCTCTGCCCTTTTCGCTGTGCCTTGTGCATCTTGATATCTGCCGTGCGTAGTCGTTTGTTAACATTGTAACGCGGAAGTGATGATGCGGCATGTTTTAACAGCATTTTCGATATTCGACAGCAGTGTTCTTGGTTTCAATTGCGCTGTTTTTACAGCTTTTGACAACGGAATGGAAGATGACCACGGACGCTACAGTGAAAACTTACCTCATCAAATTGACCCCAGCCCATTCGATTCGAAACACCGCGGTATGTTGAAGCTAGAAGGTTTTTCTCATTTCATTTTGACATTAGCTTCTACTAAGGGGGTCAAAACAGTCAACTTTGCTACTCCAATGGAAGTAAAAATATACGGTAACTGGTGTAAATTGGCAAAAACTTCAGTGTCGCAAAAATTCAATGGTAAAAGTACTTCGTTACTGACCGCCTCTTCTTCTCTCCTTTGACAGACGGGGACCGGCAAAGTTCCGACCCGGACTTTGAAGACCCGAACGGGGATCCATTTTCGCGCGAGTCAATATTCCGGCAGTCCATATCGGAGAAGCGGAAAGGCGCCGCTTCGCGGGACACGCAAAACATGGATATTGTGAAAGTGCTGAAGAATAAGCAGCTGGCTTCCGAGAAAGGTATGTCATCTGGATTTGACGCTTTTATCCGTATGTGAGATGGGGTTGTTTTACGGAGATTTTGCTTTGCCAATTGCGTATCTTATTGTTTTCATTCAAATTGTACGAGGTATTTATATAGGCTTACAAAACTTCACTATCACAGCAAAAAAATATTGCCGAACGAACTTCCTCGATGAGCTTAACCAAATTCTAATTATAGAAATATCTTTTAGGTCAGATCGACACAACGTGACAATTCTTTCTATATTTCGAGTTTGGTTCACTGCATTGACTGACGTTTACGTCTGTTGTGAGTTTTGAGTGGAATCAATTTGGCAATATTAAGATATTGTTGGTTGCAAAATGGAAGAGTACGTAGCACCTAGAGCAGTGGTTCTAAACCTTGCACATTCTCTGACCTCATTTCTGCATAAATATCGATGTCTGGGTGTCCTCAACATCAACCTCAATGCAATTTGTCTCAATTAATGTGATAAAAATGCTAAAAAATCCCATAAACATCGGTTACTCTGTAAATTCTAGAACATTCACTAGAATGTTTTAATGCTTTGAAATATTGGGATACCAGTACTAGATAAACATATTCTCTGGAACGGTGAATTGAAATTTTAACACTTCCACTTCGAAGATATCCATCCTATCAAGCTGTTGAAGGCTCTCTCCACTTGCTATCTCAGCTTCGCTGTGGATTCGACTAAAGTCGAGGAATATTGGGGTACATGCCGTAGTCGGGGCGCCTGTGTGACGTGTCGGTAGTACTGGGCGCTGTGATTTGTATTCAAATTCTCGGGTTTGAATCCGTGTTGGTCCTGATTGTTTGCTTGTAAATTTAGTGTGTAATCAGATCTATCGTTTGTCATTAAGAATGAATTTTTAAACCGTTTTTTGAGACTTGATCACATTTCGGTAGGCGATTAGCGAAATTTCAGTCTCTTCTGATTGATTACACAGCAGGGTCATAACGGATTGAACAACCTGACTGTTTTTTCAGTCGAAAAGAAACTAGCCGAGCTGGACTCTCCGAAACGGCCGTCTTCGCCGCGGTCAACCCCCGTCAAGTGGGTCAAGCCTAGCCACTCCCGAAACAGCAGCGCGTCCAATTCGACTCCTTCGAAACAACTCAATAAAGCCGACTCCGGCGCGGTTCCGATACCGGCCAGGCGAAACTTGAATAACAGCAGCAATTTGCCAGGTGTGTGTTTCGCTTGTGGGTGGTGTTAGCTAGCGCATGCTCGTCGGTAGGGTTGGGCAAAACGGAGTACTGGTGTGATTAGATTCCTCGTTCAGTACGAGACTTCGAGTATCGCTTGTGATGTCACCAAGAGTACGGATGATGCGTAACGTTGGAATATGTATCCTTTACGCGACTGCAAAGATGCATGTCACTTTTGATAATGTCATTTCGGATAATTGGTATTGTTTAAACTGCAAATTTTTCATCGCAGTTTGTGACAATGCTCTGCGTTAATCACGAAACACAGATATGTCATTGCTGCTAACGTTCGTAGCTTTGTATGGTAGATGTTGTGGACGCTGTGACGGGACTAATTAGGGTTTCAAGGCTCCCGCGGTAGGAAATAATGTCGAAACTGTACTTCTCATATCACAGGGACACTTAAAGTAGGGTCCGTGAATTAGATTTACGCAATTCCCGAAAGGGCAGTGCTGAAATTACAACTGTAAAATGTAAAACTGCAGTGACAGCCTGTAATTTTGAGTCTAATCCACGGCAAACGTGACACTGGTTATACAGTTCGAAATGTCAAGGTCACAATAGAGTATCTACGCAACCACACGTAAAAATATTACGGCCATGCTGAAAAACGTTTAAGAACGTCCGTCGTAGGGGCGATTGGTTTCAGTACTCAAAATATAATCTGTCGCCACTCAAATTGTTGCAATTCTCAATTTTGATTCAAGTTTTCTAACCGTGATGCCCAGCTTTATGCATCAGTAGCGTGACTGCATGTTCTATTTCGTAAGCAGCGTTCGGTGCGGGACAGCAGTGGGATAGTACCTCCCCGGGGTACCCGTCCGGACTCGACTTTCCCTTTCCCCAGCCGCCGCCGCGGTACCGCGACGTGGCCGGCTCCCCAGGCCGCGATTCCTTGTCGCTTTTGAAAAAGTCGAACTCGTCCGACTCGCTAATGAACTACGGTTGCTTTCCCGGCGACCGCGCGTTCGCGATGCCTGAACCGACTCGAGATTCGACTGATTTCGGAGACTTTCCGGTCTTCCCGTCGCGGGCAGGTACAGAATTGGCGCTGGGAGCGCCGCTGTGCTGGTGTTGGTGAAGTCTCGCGGTGAAATATTAAAATATCGTAAATTCGATTTTCAAACCCCTTCGGCGCCTGTTACTTTCAGACTTTTGAACTGCCGTGCTTGGCAGGGTTGTAACCAAGTCACAAGGCTCCGAGTCACAAGTCAATCTCACTTTTATAGTTTTGACTCCAGTTGAGTCGAGTTATTTTCAATTCACCATCGAGTCAAGTCCGAGTCCTCGAGCAGAGGGTTGAGTCATTGTCATTGACTGCTCAGTTTCCAGTTAAAGTCCTGTTAAGCCCACTTGTTATAGCTCTGTTTGGTGATATCGAATGGTTCGCATTTTTAATATACTAATTTTCCTCACTTTTAGCAGTTTCTGGTCGCATGTTCAAGTACCAGTATCAATAGACGAAATCCCAATAGGGTGGTTATGTTACTATTGTTCTAAAATACAATGAAATGTCGGTCTTGGCCGTCTGAGTCTCGATTCATATGAGTCCAAGTCGAGTCAACACACAGATTGTCTCGAGTCCAGTCATTTCCGCGTTTTGAGAAAATGACCCTTGAGTCAAGTCGAATATCATATCAAGTCATTACAACCCTGGTGCTTGGCCACAGCAGCTAAACTGTGGGCTTTGACCAAAATCTTTGGACGAGTAATCTTCTGCAAAATCTGACATTACGCGTATCGGCCATCGCAGCAATGTCGCGCATTCCCTGCCTTCTCAATCCCGCCTGTTTTCACATCAAAATAGCTTTGATGTGTGGTATTGCCTTTTGCTATAACATCGCATCAATATACTTTGACGCCAATTCCTGATATTGTGCTCTCCTGCGTTTGATTGTACTGATACCTTACTCGTGTTAACAGAATGGTTTATAATCCGTCGAATCGACTGATTATATCGGATTTAATCTGCATGCTGTTTAATTCCTGTCGCCCTGCGAATTTGCCTGATTAATTCGATTTCTTGCATGTCGCTATCACCCAGTCCTTCCGAACGACGATTTGAACCAAATCGCGGCATGCTGCGCGCTGGCGCCGGAAGGATATTGGAACCGGCGTTACTTGTCGCCACCGTATCGCAAAGAGCCGAAAAAGCATCGCAGTCCTTTGACAGCGCGCGACGCGGGGAGGGAGCCCGTCGAGAGGGAGGTGCAGGTCGGGCCGACGCTGGGAATCGCAAAGTCGAGCTCGCTGGAGAGTTTACAGTCGGCGCTGCGGAATCTCAACGAAGAGGGCGGGTTTCCCAAGGCACAGCCACGGGTTTGTTGCGGATTCATTGAGTAGGGTTGTTTAATAATAATTTTTTTTCATCAAATTTTACTGGCTTTTCAATGAAATTGTTTGCTTGGCTAAAAAACGCTGCATAGTAAGTTTGGCTTAATTCCAACTGGTAGAAGTGAATTTGTCGGAGAAAAAAATTAAGGATTTGAAAAAAATAGTAGGCTTGTTTACCGTGGCGAATTCTTTACTAATTATAGAACCACCTACCGGTACAGGTAAATACTATGATTGCGAATCCTAAAATTTTGAACTCTTCTCTACTACTGGTTGGAATTGAGCCAAATTTACTATGCATTGTTGTTTTAGACAACATAACAACCTCATGGGGTTGCCAGAAAAATTGAAAATTTTTAACTCCAATAGATTCGCTTCTACAGGCTGTAATTGAGCCAAATTCGATGTGCATCGTTTTTTTAGCCAGCCTAACAATTATCCCGGGTTGCCAGTCAAATTTGAAGGAAAATTTTTGAACAACCATATTGAGGAGTGATCCGTGCGATGAGTTTTTTGGCACGGTTTGATTTGTTGCTTCGAAATTTGTTTTGGTGACTCGTGCTCAGTGAAAAAATTATTACTGATGATTTGATGTTTTCAAATCCTGTTCCAGATTTGGGACTCGAATTTACGTTAAAATTCAGAATTTTTTCATATCCTAATCCAAGACAAACGTCGCATGAAATTTGAAAATCTTTAGAAGCTTCTTGCCCAACTTCAAATCCAGCCCCAAAATTATTATAATTTGATTTGAGTCTGGTTAAAATAATCGAATCTTATCCCTGATGCTCGTGTGATTGTCCTCGGGATTTTGTTGCCATGGTTAACATTGAGAAACTTGTATGCCATATCGTTTTTAGTTGCGGAGCTTCTTTCAGTGTTCAGGTCCAATACAGGTTTTTCAACATCGATTCCGAACCGACTTATAAAATAGCAGGTTTCACAGTTATTTACACTCTGACCAGTATAACCCTTAAAATCCATGCAGGGTTTTGAAGAAAATTTAAAATACAATCCAGATTCTACCCAGCTCCAATCCACCGGCCATCGTCTGGTTTATTGTACACGCATACCTTCAGGATAACAAGTATTTTCTTTGTTGCCGTCAGGTTTTACGTGGGCGCGTCCTCAACGAAAGCTTTCGTGCCGCGTTGGACCAGCCGTACGACGTAGCTTTGAACACCAAACCTATGGCGACACGTAAGGATTATTTTTATCACCATTTTTTCTATCATCCTAGGAATAATAATAATTCTTCACCGTTGCTCTGGCGACTTCATATTCATTGTGTTTGGTACGACTTCTAATTGCGAGCAAATAAACACAATCCGTTGAAAATGTATCCGCTCGAAACACGATCTTTGCTGTTTTGTTTACCTTCAACCCGCTTATCTTCTGAATGAGTATGTACTGTACAGTTGGGTATGTTCTGTATGCCACCAGTACACAAATGCTGAGGTTGAGGTGTGTCACTTCAGAGCAGACTTGCTTTGAGTATATTTTGAGTAAACTATTCAAGTACCGCCCACTATCAAAGTTTAATTATTAGTTTTTTATTATTATAATACTAGTGAGTCCGCTATGAGAGATTAGAAAAAGGCATATTTTTTGTTAAATTGGATTCAGAGATTGGAGGTGAATCACGAAGGTTGTGTAGCGATATGTCATTTTCTGATCTTCATATTATTCTGTGGCATGGCTATCACAATTCATTTTGGTTGCATTAAATCCACTATTGTCACCGAAGTATAGGGAAAATGTGACTGCTGATGTGATTTTTTTTAGTTAAAAATAATGATTGTCAGCAAACTCGTCACATTTGAGTACGCACGCCGCTAATTTGTATTTTCATATTTCACGATTTCCGAGCACTATTTCATGATGCACTTTGTCATTTTTGTGTTCCGCATGTTCATATAACACTTCCGTGTGCTAATATCGAGTTTGTTTTTTATTTCTGCCTGTGGTTTGTTCATCGGATAATGCTCTGCCTACCTGTGTGTGGTTCACGTCACCGGAAACGTTCATTGTTTGGCATATCCACTGACCCATCTTCGTGTTTTTAATGGTAGGTACATCGCTTGTGTTTGTGTGTGTCATCGTAGTCACTCGTGTTGTTTTGGCATGTTCACACTTTCAGTTGTCATATGGATATTTGTAGCACTATTTCTATTGTTCCTGTAACATGTTCTTGGTGAAAATTGTTGTAGAGGATAACTTACCGTAATTTTCCATGTATAATCCGCAAAATTTTCACGATTTTTTGCCCTAAAATCGGGGGGTGCGTATTATACATGGGAACAACGCGCTTGAAAAAAATCTCCCTGGATAAAAAACTTGGAATCACACCTTTCTTCATGTTTGTTTCCAATCGCGCATCACTTTCAGCCATCGTGTCCAGTAATTCGTATTATCGGTGTAGCGCTACCGATTAGCAGAAAGCGTGTTGCCAATTAACGAGAGTTGTCTGCACAGCACGCAATCTCCTGCTGAGTTGGTTTGCGGTTTGCACTGAGCGAAATTAGGCCATTCAATGATTGCTGAACGTGCGCTCGTCAATCCACGCTAATTCATCGACAGGCCATGTGTGCAAAATATAATCGCTTGTGTAATTAGTCGCACCTCCGACAGACGTGGTGTGCATTGTGCACGACATAACCGTTGACCTGAGCAATCGCATCTACGCGTCGCCGGCCTCGCAGGCTTTGGCTGCTATCTACCATGGTATAGAGGCAATACCGTCACTTGTGTAATGATTAGCAATCGCATCTGTAATAAGCCTCGTGCGCAAGACGTCGTGTCGCTGGCGCGAACTATCGCGTCGCCAGCCTCGCAGGCGTTGCCTGCTCTCTACTATCGTTTAGAGACAGTGCCGTTAATTGCATAATGATTAGCGATGGTTATGTCATGATTGTTCGACAGTGACATCGCAAAACAGAACATCATCGTGTACTAAAACACAGCTATTCATGTACTGCGAATGCATGGTGCGTACTATACATGGGTACAGGCTTTTTCCCAGAATGTGCATGCTATTTTAAGGGTGCGTATTATACATGGGGGCGTACTATACTTGGAAAATTACGGTATATACACTTTTCCAGTTAATCTTGGCGGGCATTTCATAAATAAGGACCGTCAATTGGAAATTATGGTTGTATTGTAATATATCGCCTCCATGATATCTAATTCTGGTATCATTTCGCATATATTTACAAAAGTTTTTGTCGGTTCCAGTAACAGAAGAAGGCAACAGTGCCACCATAAGTCCTCTCGCCAAGACTGACGCCGACTCGAACTTGCGTATGCAAGACAAAAAGCGGCCCGCTAAGGGCTACAAGCTTTTCGGCATTTTCAAGTGAGTGGTTACGTTTTTAGCCTCCATGCTTACAGATTTCATGGCAAATGTCGCTTTTAGANACATGCATAATCTGTTGGCAGTATACAGAAAAGAGCAAGTAGTGGACAGCCGACGCAAAGGAAAGACAAGTTTAAGATCGCTACTGTTCACGCAGATTTAGAGCAGTCGACAGTTGTTTCGTATATATTCACAGTTGCAATGTTTGCTATGTTATTACCATAATGATTATTCCATGAGGGAAAGTTGAGACACTGCAGGCTTTTATCTTCATTATGCTTTGTATTCGTACCCTTGCCATAGCTTTTATTTTGCTTCTTCAACCGTGCTTACAACATGGCTCAGATCAGGTTGAACAGTCAAAGCCATATATGTGTACTACTTTATACGTAGATATGGGAATTATGTCGGTGTTTTGAAATCGTGAGCAGGCATTGCTATTTCTGAGACACGGTTCGCTGCTGGCGTAGATACTTTCGAAAATCAGAAACTTGAGTTTATGTTATTTCAGCATCATGCAGTTTGATATTCAAGGTGAAAATGTTGAGTGCATTCTTTCTTCAATCGCAAAGTTCCGATGTTATTAAATTTTATTCTTGCTCGAAGTGAAGTTGTGTTCAGTCAGGTGTCATGGGAAGTATATGGTATAGCTGCAGGCTGTATTGGAATTAGAGAAGGCATGAATAGATTGGTAAGTATATTAGTATGTAGCCTACTGATTTAAAATGATTGCTGGTTATGTGTAATCATGATCGAGGCTAGTACTAAGATAGATGTGACTTCCATAATAATAGAATTCTTCAATTAATTTGCTAATTAGNTGAGTGCATACCTTTCTGTATAAATAATTTGATTAGACAATGCAACTAGAATTACAGTCAATGCCTTGCACTCAAATTGAAATAGTCTATCCCAAACATGTTTTATTAAATCTAGTTATAATACTATTTCAGTTAATAGTTGTGATTACGGTTTTCGGTTATGCCTTGTTTTCTAACGTCGCTCGCCTAGATTTTCGCATTACTTTGATAGGTGGGCTTTGTGTCATTTTCAATTTTTCTCTCATTACTAATTGAAGGGTTGGGAAGAACAAACGAAGTTCGTCGTCGGACCGTAATCTGGATTCCAATTCGTCGCCGTCTTCGTCTCCACGACTTGCCGAGAACGAAGCTCACAAGAAATATTTGGAAGCAAAGAGGGAAGAAGATTTCAGAAAGCACCAGGAAGAAAACGAAAGGCATGTTACCGACTTTGTTTATCCAGAGGTGTTCAGTAACAAAGTATCCTTACATAAACCGCACACTTGGATGGGTCCTGTTTGGCTTGAAGAATTTTTGGAATATAAGTGCCCTCCAGGGCAGGGATAGTAACAAATCACTGTTAGTTGAAGTAAAGCCGTAAATTCCTACTCAATTACAAGTAAAAGTGGCGATTTTCTAGACATGTCAAAACCGTTGCCAAATTTCACTCTGCAGTGGTAGGATTCAAATTTGTTCCCAGCCGATTCTATCAAAAAGTCTAATTTTTCAACCTGTGAAGCTAACTGGTTCGCTGATCACATAAAATCTCGTGAGACTCTTCTATAGAATCAGCGCGAACCGACCACCGCTTCACACCGACGACTTACGGTAACCTAATCTAGTGGTGTTTGGGTCGTATTCAGAATACAAGCTAAAGCCAAGGAAATGCGAGAAAAGCAGGAGCAACAAAGGAAATTAGAAGATTCGGCGCGGTCGAGGTTTGTTTTGAAATTCAATCAACTCGACTTGAACTCACTACGTGCTTATCTTAGATCAAATCAATCTGAGAAACAAGTCGAAGACCGTTTCCGAGCGCCGAGCGTGCCTATTACGGCAATGCAAAGGATGACGGTTGACACTAGAGTATGTATATTGATTCTAGAAAAGTGAACTTTACGATGATTATTAACGCTGGTATTGCTATTAGGTTTCGTACACAGAAGAATCCGGGCGGCGATCGGTAGATCCGACCGCTATGCGTAACTCACAGTCATCCATTTTTGATTGGAACACAGCAAAGAGACCCACGTCGCCTGTGGATTATCAGCCAAGATCGCACAGGCAAAGAAAATCGGGTGTCTCTAAACATAAAGCTACCCCAGATTACAGCTCACTTCCGAGGTATGTGCGACATTGAAAATGCTGTAGATACCGCTTTCGTACCGGCTATGATGTAGTTTTCTATGTGAGATGCTTTCGTGAGGTTGTGGTTTTTGGGTTGTTTATCGGGATGCGAGTGTCGTGTATGTGAGTGCCGCCTCGTGACGAACGTTTTGCTATTCTCAGAGGTTTTAAGTCTAGCAGCAAATCGAGACATCGTCAACAACGCCAAGGTATGCTGAAACTGCTTCGGGCTCTTGTCTATGTCTTCGATGAAACCTTACTTCTGTTCTGGAATGAACCTAACGCTAACACCCCCACCAGTCTGACACGTGGTCTTACGATTTTTCTGTGTTCGGTGTTAGAGTTTTCTTATGATTGGGTTAGCGGAGTGTTGACAATCAGTTACTGTGTTTGATTGTTCACCCAGTTCTAATACTGTAGTTTTAGACCTTGCGTGTACGGCTGTGCGCATACACATCCAAGAATATACATTGCTCGGACCTTGAACGGCTGTCAGGTTCTGGTTCCTGGCTTTGAAGGGGTTAGCATTTATTGATATGCCTTGTCTGTCATCCAAAGTATAGACGTAGTCCCATAAGATTNCTTGTTGCAATACCGCTGTNGTTTGAAGACATGCATNCCATGAGTTTGAAGCATCTATGCCATATGTATTCCACTGGATGATTAATTGNCCAGAGTGTTGCGAGTGACATAGGCCATAAGTTATGATTCCCTTGCAAAGTTGTTGATAGGCTATTTTGTATGTGGCACCGTCTAGGTCATTTGCTACTCACAGGAATGTGATCTTTGCAAGAATGACTTTTGTTTCCATACAAACGTCACTGCTATGTGGAATGTGGCAAACTGTTATGGAAGACTGCACACTTTGTATTTCTTCCTATAATCATAGTTTTGCGATCAATGATTACTCCTTTCTTCCGAACCTTCGAGAATGTTTTACGGATTTCCGATTGTGATCATCAGACAAACTTTTTTTGCACAGAAAAGTAAATGGTCAATACATCCGCTACGGCGGTGTTATAAATCCATACAGGTACGATGATCACTTGTAGTCTTGATCAGCATGCTGTAGTATCTTCACGCTACTTCATCCTTGTCTGCCGTTTCTTGACTCACTTCGAAACACTGTATGCAAAATCATCAAAACTGTAATGATTCATTCATTCTCTCTTTTCAGAAAATTCCGATTTGATATGATTAACAAGTGTTACAATCATATTTATATTGTAGCCATTGAACATGTCTTGAAATTGTAGTGTTGTGACGAAGTTAGCTGTGTAGTGGCACAGCAGAGACATTTGTGTATCACTTTGGTAATGCCCCTTCTAAATTATGTTGTTGCATTCATGATTGCCAGGGTAATTTGATTGGAATAGAGTGCAGTGTGTTCCTTTCAGTTAGGGAGAAGATGTCAAAAGTAGAAGTTATGTAAATTTATGCTTGATTACAAGTGAGAATAGCTATTTCCAAGACATGNCAAAACTACTTTAAATGGAAGTAGTGAACAAGAGGTCTGAAAGCTACTCGAGTAAGGACCGGTATTTTTGAAAAGTACAATTGGCCGAGGTATCGTGTGATCTTAGCAGTCGATAGATGACAGCTACTTTCAAAATTGCAAGATGTATCTTTACGACCAACACAAAATAACAATGCTACTACAAACAGGTGCGATCTTTGAGTATCTATTCAGTTACTGTGATAAAGTCACTACTGTATGCGGTTTTTAAAGCAAATTAAGTCGTAATACTGATGCAAACGTGTCCCACAACTTCGAAACCTGCTTGCATATTCCTAAAAGTAGACCTACTCCATGGGAATAACCTAGAACCGATGGCACCCTATAATTTCAAGACTTTTATGTCAGTTCCGAGTTGTTGTCTCCCAATAATTACTTACTCCCTTGCCCATGCAGAAACGGAAGGGTTGACAGCATTAAAAGATAATGAATGTGTTCTCATATCATTCTTACATTGACTCTGCGTGGCACGTCATTTTTTATCTCATCATTTGTTGTGGTCGGAATGGATTGTGAATCATGTAAATTTACGATTGGACTCACGCCCGAATACTCTGTCTGCTGTATACTCACAGCAAGACTTGTAATCGCCATCGAGTGTTTTTCTAACCCGACCGAGCCTCGACTGTAACTTCACACGCTCGTCCCATTCACGTTACCGATACCAACATGCATTCCGTCTGTTGCCTGTAGAATCCCAGCTCTGTGCACGGTTTGAATTTCTTCAACTTGAATGCGACAAGTGCATGTGTGAATCTTTGTCTGTTGCCTCATATTACGACGTTAACTAACCACACTGCGCGTTCGTTTTGTAATTCTCGTTCTTCCAACTCAGAAAACCGGGCGCTGAGTCCAACGCCGGAGCTTTGCAGAACGATTCAGACGGAGTTATAGCGGAAAACGAGGAGTCCGACTATTCTGATTGGAAATCCTCGTACATGCAGACGTCGCCGGGCAACGGAACGGATTTCGACAATTTAGAGTTTTATAACACGCAAAAGCCGCCGTCCGGACGCGAGAGTACATCACCGAAACAAACCTCGGATTACGTGTCCAGACATGCGAACAATGCGACTAGAAAGGGCAGGTCTGACAGGCAAAAATCAGCNAGGGTTTTAAATCATAGCGTTTCTACGCCGGCTCCATCGAACAGAAGTAAAACACCTCAACCATACCTTAGCAGGAGAGAAGACAGCCCACCGACACGTAGAAGGTCGGATTATACTGCAAACGGCACTACTGANTTTTCGACTATCAAGAGGACATTTCAGCGCGAACAGAGTCCAGAGCCACCGCCCGTCGTAATGCGTAGGCCGAATCGTAGTAACAACCCAGCCCCGAGCGCGTACAGACACAGCATGCACGTAGACAACCCCGCGAGTCGTAGTTACGAACGCGGCCAAACATCNCGAAATCAGAGGCCTTCCGTTATCAACAACTANTGGAGNAAAACCAGATCGCAAACCCCAAACCATGACCACAGCGATAGTGACCAGGCCATCTCTCCCAGCGCCAGTACAGTGGAAATGAACCGCAACGCGGTGAAGAAGATTTACGACAGGACTCGTTACGGCGACAATATTGTAATATCGCAACCTTATAATTTGTAATTGCCAACTGTCTGCGGGTGTGTGCCTCACGACGCTGTTCTAGATTATTTATTTTTCTATTGCTAATATTCGACGTTCCGTGAGGAGCGATTTTGTGAATCTCGACGAAGCTGTTTTTTTTGTATTGACCGGTAGAATATTCCTGCGATACCTTTTGGGTACTTGTCGTTTTGCTTTCTCGGTACGCGTTTCCAACTATGGTGTGCTTATTCTTTATTTGTTCCATTGTTCTATAAAAAGAGTAAAACTTATTTGCGGGACAAAAGTCATCACTGAATAATCGATTTTTAATGCTTACTGTGCCTGTGAAGGTTAGCTCATTTTGAGGAGTGATGTTGAATTTTAGAAGGCGAGGTTTAATATTATGAGTGCTGTCTCCATCCCCAGCAATTCTACCTGCAGGCAGATAGCGCGAATTTTGCTGCTCAATTGATAGGAAATTGCAGGCAGTCACATTCGCACGACATACGTAAGTNACATACATAACATCAGGCATGTCCTNGGTTGTTTTGCAGTGGTCCTACGTCAGGGTTGTAACCAAGCCACAAGGAACTGAGTCACAGGTCAATCTCACTTTTATAGTTTTGACTCCAATCATTTCCATTTCACCTCCGAGTCAAGTCCATGTCAACTAATGAGGGTCGAGTCATAGCGTTTTGACTCGATTCCAGTTAAACCCACTTTTTCAGCTTTGTTTAGTGATATAGAATGGCTCACATTTGTAATATAGTAACTTTCCTCAGTCTTAACAGTTTCTAGCCCTACTTCCAAGTATCAGTCATGATAGACGAAATACCAATAATATGGTAACTTTACTACACTCCGAAGTTACATTGAGATGTCTGTATTTGCCGTTCTGGTCTAGAGTCATATGACTTGGTTTGAGTCACGCACAATGACTTGAGTACAGGTCGAGTCAATATAAAAATTGACTCAAGTCGAGTCACTTTACGCATTTGAAAAAATGACTCGAATCAAGTGAGTCACCTGTCCTTTGGGACTATATAATCTGATACCCCGGGTATTGTAAGATTTTGTGCCAACTATGAGAAAACAACGATAAAGAACCTTGGGCTACTTTTCAAACTTGGTTACATAGTACCAAATTAATTCTTGCAATATACCTTACCGTTACCCACAAAATCACAATCGAATTATCAAGTCCAGTGTGCCTTGTGACGCTGGTCAATTGGTCATGGTTGAGGAACCGATAGTTTGATTACATATTTTCCAAAATGGAATCAATTTTATTCTCTTATTTGTATTGTTCTGGAATACCGATACCCTNAAAGAACACCTAACCTCTGCACATGCTCAGTCATGCCCGCTTTGAAATTGAGGGCAATTTCATAACNCTCTAGACCAGAGTATCACAAATGAGGGGTCGCAAGGAATGTACCATACTAATTTCACACTATATACCACAAATCATGCTATCGAAAGTTAACTCCTGAGACTCTCCATACACGCTGAACTAAACAGGATAATAATGTACAAAGAGATCAGATGTTGGCAATGGTCTTTGTTTCATTTAAAATGGTTATTGTCGTTTGAATATATAAAGATAACTGGTGGCCTGCATTTTGTGTTGAATTTTCAATTCATTAGTTCAGAATGCCACACTTAGCATCCTTGTAAATTGGATTGCGAAAATATTGGTAGTGCGGCAGTGAACGTAATATGACAGATGAATAGCAGATTTTTTAAAATGGAGCAATTGTGGTATAGTAAAGAGGGAGCTAGCGTAGTGGTGACATCCAGCCCTAGATACGCAGGCGGCTCGGGTTCAATTCTGCGTTGATGTTTTATTCGTTGGGCCCAGGTCTGTGGAATTTCCATGCCTCATTTTTGTTTCTTGTGTGTATCACGCGCTACAGTCATGTGCAGNAGANNCAGGTACTTGTCCCTGTAAATAAAAATTATTTTTATGATTGTGAAATGAATATTCATCACGTCACGGGCTAATGTCTAGCTACAGAGGCAATCAGATCTTTCTAGGCTGAAAGTCATAGTCCAGATTTCGTGACTGCATTTGTCAAGTGGAGAAACAACTCAACTGGACTCCGGCGTATCTTGCCTATCATCATTTACCACCAAACTTTGAAATTACTTCAGTCACTTTGCAATTCCTATGCTTGAGACCGAAAAGTGAATCNGCAGTAATCCCACTTACCATTCATTAAGAGGTCAAAACAGCTTTTATTTTTCGTTCCACGATCACTTCGCATCCAACCATCTAATCTTCGATGGAACCGAATTATCACGACTCGCATGTGTATGTGTATGCACAATTGCACATACGGCAACCAGGAACTGTTAGGTTAGAGGTNAAATATTTCCACACGGCCGACTACGACGATCGCTCAGGAGAAATCCATTTTTCCCAGCAGAATTTCATGTTTCGAAGAGTTTCCTTCAAGAATCCGAGATGTTTATATTGAATCGTGTTGTCGAAGATTCCCAATTACAAATCTAAGATGCACTATAATATCACTAGTTGTATCTCTAGAAAGAAACAAATAAGAACAAAAATTGTACCTGTACTTGTAAGTATAGGAAGGGCAANACACAGATAACACCACTGATTTGCAGGTGTAAAATGAAAGTTCACCAGTATTACATCTGGAATCGAAGGCAAATGACAGATATTACTAGGCAAGCATTGGACTATAACAACCACAGTGCAGTAAAAACTAATTGTTACCACAGGACTGAACAATCATGAGAGACTCAACAGTGGATGCAGATACTCTCTTCCGATTTTTTCCCAAGGTATCCCCACAATCTTGTCCAATATGAGAGCAACTTGACGCCGGTATGCTGAGAATACCTTTGGCCAATCGGCTCAAAGTTGGGAATCTATGGCATATCGCCGAGTCGGACCAAAATTTAAGTGCACAGAATGCTCCAGCGGCATCCTGGTATTGATTTCCATGATAGTCCACAAAATTTTCTTGCAAGTAGCGAGTAATTTCATTATCCTGAAATTCCAGAAACTCGTCGTCGATGTCAGTACTTGAACTTAAAACTGAAGATTCTGACTTAGGAGACAGTTTTTTGAGACAGAGCCCGGCATGTTCCACAACTTTTTGCTTTTGTTCAGGAACTGCCCGCATGGATTTAAATTTTGGGTTCAAGAAGAGGGCTAGGTAATGCAGATCAGATATTTTGAATTCCGATACCAAGCACAATTTTCCTCTTTTCTTCAAAAACACAGTCAATCCCTTTTCATATTCATCATCAAATGCCATTCTTCTCAACAACTTTTCTTTATGTAAAACAACTCTGTGCAGAGTTGGTTTGGATTCGCCTTCTAGATCAACACTGCTATCATTGAAGTCTTTGAGGAAAGAGATGAGCAGTGAGACCACATTTTCATCAATACCGTCCATTAGTTGCTCTTGGTTTCTTTCACTGAGAATAGGTCCAATCTGATCCTTGACTTCCATATAAGAAATGAGCATTTGAAGAGTTGATCCCCACCTAGTCGCATTACTTTGAACCAATNAGGCGCCAAGCTTTTCATTGAGGTCACAACATTTGATGTAAGCCGCCAAGTCTTCGACTCCATTTATTGTGGTGCGAATAGATTTGACATAGGTCATGTCTTCATCGTCTTCTGACATGGGTGCAACAGTGGCACTCAGGTTCTCTACCTGCAGTAGATGTTTCACCACAGTAGCTATCATATGGCATGCGCATGGTACATGCTTATACGGAGCTAATACATGGTTAATATTACTGTATTGATCGCTGACGTACACAAAATTCTCAGCCGCTTTTTCGCCAGTGAAGTCAAGTTGTTCACTGATATTTTCGATAGCNAGCCTGATAGTAAGACCTGCTTCTTCATCATTCATGAATTGCCGAACAGTAGCAACATTACTTTTGATATTCAAGTT
This sequence comes from Botryllus schlosseri, assembly GCA_000444245.1. Lineage (NCBI taxonomy): Eukaryota > Metazoa > Chordata > Ascidiacea > Stolidobranchia > Styelidae > Botryllus > Botryllus schlosseri. The sequence continues at coordinate 17,990 of ATSW01007610.1, forward strand.
TTCTCCTACATAATGAACCTTCAAACAAATAAAGTTCCGATCCTTTAGATCCGTCCACATGTCAGTGGTTACGCCAATTAGTCCATGGGACTCGATAGCAACTTTTAGCTCATCCAATAGCTGGCGCTTACAACAGGCTGCTTCCTCATCCAGCCTACGTTTCACGGTAACTCTGGATGGTAAAACTTCCGTTGCACTCAGTTTGCCATGCTTCGCNNCAGATTTCGATGCACGTATTGGCAAACTTCCGTAGGCCCTTGCCTTCAACAGAACTCAGCGGTCTCATATCAAGCGCTATGAAGGATACCATAGCACTGCAAACCTTCTCCCGTGCTGCCTCGAGGACTTGTTTATTCGAAGAAAAGAAAGAGCTTATCTGCAATTGTGCTGTATTCTTACAATTTCGGATATGGTTGCGAAGGTGTGTCGTACCACTCGAATACTTGTGGTGTTTCAATGTACCATTGCAGATATTGCATTTAGCAAACCCAGTGTACTCGCCATTCTCGTATATCAGGGAGCAATCTCTCCATACATCACTCTGTAATCGCCGCTTTTTGGGTACTGGTACTAACTCATTGCATGTCGGTGGTCCTTTGTCCATTGTAAGAAGTGAATGTCCGTAAGTTTGAAATCACAGCTAAACCAGACTGGAAACTTAGTGGTTTTCGAGAATAAGTTAAGCATGATTAAAGGATTTTTAGCGTGAATGGAAAATCTTATCCGATACATGGATGAAATTAGTAAAAAATTGAATGATGTGCGAAAAGAGCAAATTGACTCAGTAATAATGCCAATCCCAAACTTTTGTGGGTGTTTTTAAGAGTTTCCACTTGAGGACTGGCCAGATTTAATGTAGCTTTTACCATGGCTATGGCTAAGTGTTGCCACTCAAGGTTTGTGAAAAAACACTAGATTTGCCAACTAAAATAACACCAGATCGACAAAAAATACACTGGTTTTGAATTTAGGTTGAATCCATTGCATCAATTGTAAAATACGAGGGGAATGCATTGACTAACACCAATGAATTTACGAGAATACTTTTTAAATGACAAATTGATCACATTTTCTGAAATCTATGCATTTCCCAATAGCAAATTTGATTTTTTTTTGGTCTAAACTAAAACAGATTCTCGCGATTAAAATAACATCCAATCCGAGCGAGAGATACATAATTGTTGTCATAATAACTTCACCTGTACTAGGAAATGCCGATTAGATTAACAAACTGCCAGTCGTGGTCTGGTAAAAGATTCAACATGAAGTCCCGAAAATGATGTTCTCACGGTTAGTCCCGAATACACATCGGCATCGCCATGCATATTTATGAATGGTGTCGAGAATCATGGGTTATTCTCAGGATCTACACTCTGGGCACTCTGCTAGTGATAGAAAATAGAGGCAGAAACGCACTAGATTTGCAAAATTTTAATAAAAAATACACTAGGTAAAGCCAAAATATACTAAATCTACTGTAAAATCACTAGCAGTGGCACCACTGCTGACGATTTCCATTACAGAGACCCACGTGGCACTCCAAAGTAAACAATAAACATACAACGGGGAAACCCGGCGTGAGATCTCTAGATCAACTTAGCAGAGATGAGCATGGATTAGGATTAGGTTTTGAAAAAACAGGATTTGTGAAATTTTGTCGGATTTGGATTAGACATTTCTTTCAGAACGGATTTGGATTGGATTTACCTATTTTCTGGGAGATTGAAATGTCGTGTGGCGAATGGCGACAAACTTTAATCAGATCAGTTATTAATGTACTTATGGTTACTAAGTTATCTNNAATCAAGTGAATCGTTGGTTGTGAAAGAAAATTTTCGAATCNCTCCNTTGCATAAATTAGTATTTTTTTCTGAATTTCTAGTTGGAATCNGATTAGGATTGGACATGGACTTGAATANGAAAGAGTTATGGATTAGGATTTGGATTTGGATTTGAAGATTTGGATTGGATTAGGACATAGAAATTTCAAATCCGCTCATCTCTGCAACTTAGAGACACGACGCATCATTGACATACTGATCGCCATCGTCATTTTATTAAAAATTTTATCAAAGCAATACACCACAAGATTGAAATGTAATGAAAAGATGGGCGGGTGCCGAAACGACTTGGAGTTGTCTTTGAATCGGACACCCACCTTGACCTACAGCATGTAAAAGAGGAGTGCATAGTATACTGGATAAAAGAAAGGCTAACATAAAAGTAAAAGCAACAAAAAATGAATGCGGGATGTGTAGGTAAGGTAGGCGATGTTTAATGTTGATATGTCAGATTGTGGTCCAGTGATCTTGAGGGCTTGACTTCCATACTGGGACTTGATATATCTAGATATCCCTGGATTACCATACGTCATCCTTTAGGAGGATTTGTCCTCCTTTTGCAAGAAATCGAAAATGTCCTCAGAGGACGCCCAAATGTTCTCCTTTTCTGGCATTCGTCCACCTTTCTAGCCGTGACAGTAAGGCTATACATGACAACTAAAATTGCCAGAAATGACGCTAAGGGTGGGTTTCAAAAAGTTGTCTTAATTTAGACCTGGCTTAAGGCCAGTGAATGACTTGCCCAAGACGCCAGGCGTCGGCGGTCTTAGATCGGTTTCAAATGTCAATTTGGCACCGGGCTCGGCCAAGTTTGTTAGTTGCGAGTAATTACTGTCGCTGTAGCGAGTTCAACACGGAACCGAGGCCAGATTGTTATTGTTTCTTGCGAGTTGCTCGCTGATGTTGAGTATAGCGATGCAGTGAAGGAATATGGAATTGCTTGAGTTGTTGAAATTTACGGACGGATGATCAGAACGGAACCCCGAGGAAGTAACTGGCAGATGTTCAGCACGTTATCGCAAAGTATTCGAAGAAATAGTGCGGCTGTGATTCCGATTTTTGAAGACACAACTGCCCAGCATTTTGGCATAACTAATGAAGATTATGCTCTTGGAGATGCTGAATATCCACTGAGGACTGACTCACTTACTCACGCCACTATTTTGCCCAAGAACTTTGACAGAAATAATTCACTATTGTTTTCATACATATTGTTACCCGCTGGCAGAGCGCAGTGCTTTCTGTGTTGAAGAAAATATCTCGCGCATTGGCTGAAAAACCTAAGAATATCGATATGACAATAGCCTGCCTCTGCCTTCACAATCAGAGCAATGCAGACAAGGCAGATGGAGCTGAATTTGATGACATACTGCAACTGGAAGCGTTGAACGCACTCGCACGGTATCGACTCCTACAGAGAAATCTGCACGACAACGCAGGATCTAGAGATTTTTTCTAGCTAGCATTCATGGGTATTCTTGTTTGCCAGGTTGGAATCCCGGTACGTTTAGCGCAATATCTTTGGTGTGCCAAGACGGTTCTCGGCGTCACACCTGTGTGCAGTCAGTAGAATCTTTGGTGTGCACGGGACACCGATTCCATATTGGCTTGTTTGCAATACATCCGATTACATTCAAAAACATACTCGTGCTTTATTTCTTGTGACACGTTAAAATGAGGTAAAATGAGCATTATGGCTTTAAGTAAGTTCAAGTTCATAAACTTGTGACACAAGATAGCGAAGTTATTGCAAGGGGCTTGGAAAACTGAAGCAGGCAATCATGAACAGCTGAACAAAATTGAATCAAATGTACAAAAGACATGTTTTGACTCTAGATTCGGCTAGCGTAAAATTAATGTTGTTCAGCATCTTCTATAATTATTAACGTTGAGACCATGCTCAACTTGTTTCATTCTCTTCTGCTTCATCACTGATTTTCAAATCTTCGCTGCTTCATAGTTGACTTTGGGCCTGGACTTCGGTGAGCTGTTTGTAGAGATATAACTGATGAATTTCGAACAAATTGTTAAATTTTTACACTGTTGCTATCCATACAAAACTCAATAGTCTATTGCAAACCATACGAATGTTAATAGCAATAATAATGAGATAACAAACATACAATTGATGACCCAGTAAAAATGCAAATTTACCTTGATTTGGTTGGAAAAGTTGCTGCCAAAACAACTAGCAGATGCAGCTCCCAACTGCTACTCCATAAGTTGGCAGATCAGATGGGTCAGCATCTATCAAAAAACAACTTATCAAGCATGGTGTAAATATGAATGGAAATGACATACTTACCGCCCAGTGTTGGTATCACCGTGTGAGGAACTGGATAAAGCTCGAGCAAAGTGCTTTCAGAAAAACCTTTAATATAAAAGAAACTGGATATTGGTATGCGCATTCACACTCACATATACAGATAGATTGATAAATACCTATTTGATGGCTTGGCATATCACTGCTTGTTTGATTTTCTCCGTGTTCCAAAAGAATGGTGCTATCATTTGTTTCACAGCCTGCAGCTCACTCTGGTGCCACATTGCACAGCAATATAATAATTTTTACATTGACTGATTATGCTACTATGATGATACTATGATGATACTATGACTGGGTAGCAAATCTGTGAAAATCAATATTGAATTGACATATATCTCAAAAAATTTGGATTACTGTAGCGTTAGCATGTACTGCACTTTGAAGATTATTGGCATATATATCACTTCACATCAATGGCCCCTTTAAGCTGCATACATGCGCAAATGCGCAGTGCTGACACGGTTTATGCACACAGAAAATCTGAAGTCATGACCCTTTTTTAGTCGTTACGCACTGTTTTCCGAGGGTCTGCGTAGTGAGTTCTTGAGTGTACGCACAGACTCGTCAAAAATTAGAGGGAACATTGCTTCACATCTATAGCAATTCACTAACAACTTCATGCAAAGTCATGTCATTTTTCTTTCCGAAACTTCTGGATCTTTATCCACTATGCTGAAATTCGGTGCGCGTGCAGTGACAGGAATATCAATACAATGCTGGTTGAATAGACACATATTGATCAAAGTTCCATGTAGTCGGCACTATTCTAGAAAGTAGCAGTTAAACATATTTATGACAATGCTCACAGGGGTGGAGCGAAAATGGATATTGGGGGAACCCTGCAACCAATCACAGTTGCGTGCAAGTGGTGCAACATTGATTAGGCTCAACGAAATGAGCATGATACATATTTTCCATTTTCTGGTGACGCGTCGTGTGTTCACTTTTTGGCTATAACCACAGCAAAGCCAAACTGTCAAAACGTCAACGCGCCTAAGTTAAAAGACGTAACCAGTCGAGAAAACTATAATGATGAGTTGACGTAGCACGTAGGCTATCAATAAAGGATCTGTTGATCTGCCGCAACCTAAAATCTCATCTTGGGGCTTCTTCGATACATTCACTATATTAACTGATGTTCCCCATGACCACTGATCAGCATCATTACCCGTAGCGAATTCATATCGCTGACCTTTCTTTACCAAAATGGGGGGGATTCGCAAGTCCAACGCTAGGCACACCTTTACGTCTTACCCCAAATATCACTTCCAGTGTCTCGTAACCATAGTCATATCATATTCGTAACCGAATCGATTGGAGCCAGCAAACGCGGGTTATGGTGGTCATGGGGAACATTGCTTGATACTATATGGAAGAAGTGCTGATGTGTCCTGTGTGCCTCAGGGCTCTGGCTATCCATTTGAATTGAAATCCGTTCAGTATACGAAGACCCCTGCAGCATTCCACTGTAAATCCCACTATAACGGTATACGATACCGTCACGTTTGTGATATAAACATTGTTCCAAACTGCCTGACATCAATATACAATGATCTAATCTGATTTGCCAAGCTATACATCAGAAGAACGGCCAGTATCCTTCAACAAACAGCACAACAGTTATCAGCACTGTTGACTTCAGCCTACCCCCTAGCTGGCTTGGATATCTGTCTTAACAAAGCGCACGCTGGAGGGGAAATCCCATCAAGTCACAATTTTGAAACCGACTTCAGCCTGAGGGGTGTAGCTTAAGCCCGACGACGGGCCTAAGTCGACTTTTTGAAACCCACCCTAAATATGGATTTCGGCGGCAGAACCGTCACGACGTTGACTAAAAAAAGGGTTAACGTCAACCGAATTTACGCGAGAGCCGGTCTTTTTTATTTTAGTCAACCCAATAATAATTCCAGTAATTTTTTTTTCAAATTACTCGTTTTTTCGTCCGCTATCATATCTTTTGTAACTTTTAAAATGTGTCGAGTTTTTCGGATCTCCAAATTTGGTCACCCCAAATAATTAGATTGTGATAGTAGTTTAAACCTTCACAAGCAGCAACCAGTGCTGCCACTCGAGGTCCGTGAATAAAAACACTAGATTTGCCAACTAAATAACAGATCTACAAACTACTAGATCGACAAAAATTACACTATAGTTTTGAAATTTATGGCAAATCTATTGCATTAATCCTAAAATATGAGGGGGGCTGCATTGATAAACACCAATGAAGTTACGAGAAGACAACAAATGACAAATTCATGACGTTTTCTTTGATATATTTCACATCAGATACTATTTATAATTATTTATTTCCCCATAGCAAACTCAAATTTTTTCTGCTCTAAACTGAAACAGATTCTGGCGAAAATAAATAGTATAAATTACATTCGATTGAGGGATATAAAAATTGGTGGAGCGTCATACACTCACATATCAGTTAGTGGTTTTCAAGCTTTTCCACATTAAAAGGATCAAAGCCAAATCACTACAGGCAAGCAATAATCTCCTTGCAAAATTGGACTTGAACGTTAATATGACGTCGCACCATTTTTCAATTCGAATATTGCACCCCAAGACATTTACATCCTCAACGACACCAAGAATACATATCTGAGTGTATATCCCAGGATTACACAGAATATGCAATTCATGAATTGGCCAGGCAATTTGGGCAAGTTATGATATTCGCTTCTCACATCGGTTCCCTTTTTGGACTTGCAATCTGGTCTCACGCTAGGATCTTCGCTCAGCCAGTGATAGAAATGAGCGACAGCAAGGAATGTACGCATTGGGTCTGTTCTTGTTCTAAATGAGCAAGTGTGGACGGATAAATAAGTATTATTCCTCGAAGTATATATTATGTAAAGCACATCAAAATAACATTTTCATTTAAATGTAATTTTTTCATGACGAAACACTACATTTGAAGAATATTGATTAAAAAATACACTAGAACATCAGGTTAAGTCGAAATAATACACTAAATCCACCCTAGGAGTAGGGCTGGGCACAATGATTCGAGTACTCGAATCTGAATCGAGTATTAATTTTAATGATTCGAGTCGAGTAGTAAAAGACGATTTTTTCGAGCACGGAAATTATAAGCTCCTCGCAACTGAAAGTTAATTTACTAACGAATATTATAGTTTTTATACTACGTTCCACTGAGGAAGCCTTGAGACCTTGATGTGCCGTGTTGCAGCATAAGAGACACTGTACAAAGTTACGATTGTTACTGGAAATAACCAGCACCGTAACTGCCGCACCCCAAACCCCCCAATTGGGGGGGGCCCGAGCTCGAAGGGGGCCCAAAATTATTTCGTGAATTAGCATAAATCATAGAGT
>ATSW01007611.1:0-16835 GCA_000444245.1 Botryllus schlosseri
GACGTGTGGCTACTTGTCATTTTTTCGTTTGCGGGGTGCGAGGCATATATACGGCAGAAAAGTGTTTCATGGATCATTAAGTGGACGATATATAATGTACTGATTTTGTTATTGATTCAAAATTAATGCTACAGAGCCGTCATCAACACTGTCTTGCTAGTATAGTATCATGATATGCGTGAATGGGCGAAGCCCTACGCTCTGTGATACATGAGATACAGGATACTGGAAATAGCCTAGTGGAAAGTAAGTTTACACTTTATGCATTTTGTTGATCTGCTATTTCGTATCTACTCTTTACTTAGATACACCGCTAGAACGTCGGCGATAAGGGATAACGCCATATGATGGCAAGGTGAAAGAACATCATTGCCGATTCAGTTTAGTAAATTAACCACGCTAGTTTCCAGAATTATCAATGTCACCATCACTAAGCCGATCTTTATTCAGGGTAGTAACCACGTCAAAAGGTTCCGAGTCACAAGTCAATCTCAATTTTATAGGTTTGACTCGAGTCCAATCGATTCATTTTTAATTCACCTCCGAATTAAGTCCGAGTCCATGTCGTCGAGCAGAGGTTCGAGTCCGAGTCATTTGGCCATTCTTGTTACAAACGCTGCTTGGCGATATCGGATGCTTCGCATTCATAATATACCAATCTTCCTACTTTTACCTGTTTTTGGTCGTATTTTCAAGTACCAGTCCTAATAGACGAAATACCAATATTGTGGTAACTTATTAGGCCCATTCTTCGAAATTAAATGTCGGTCCTGACCGTCCCAGCCTCGGGACAATTAACTGGATCCGAGTCACGCGCAAGGACTCGAGTGCAAGTCGTATCAATACAAAGATTGACACAAGTCGCGTCGAGTCATTTTCCGTATTTTGAGAAAGCGACTCGAGTCAATTCGAGTCACCGAAAAATCGCGACTTGAGTCATTACAACTAGGGCTGGGCACAATGATTCGGGTACTCGAATCTGTGTCGAGTATTAATTTTAATAATTCGAGTCGAGTAGTAAAATACAATTTTTTCGAGTACTGAAATTTTACGCTCCTTGCCACCGAAAGTTACTTTATCAACGAGAATTATAGTTTCGATACTAATTTTCACCGCTNAGGCCTTGAAACCTTTATTGGCCGTATTGTAGCATACGAAACATGTAGTACAAAGCTACGAAAGTTACAGGAAATAGCACATTTCCGAAGTCATGATCATCCCACAACATTGTCACAAAGTGCAATGAAATCGGTGTGGTCGAAAAAATACAAAAGTATCTTCAATGTGATGGATAATATTCATTTTATTCTTTATGGTCGCATCAAAAGTACGTATTTGAACTTTGACATAGTCAATTATGTTATGACGTCATAATGAGTGATACTCGATTACTCGACTCGACTCGAAGCATTTTACGTGATTCAGAATCGAATCAGTCAGGTAGGCCTACTCGATTTTGCCCAGCCCNNTACATGCAAGGTACATAGCCAACGTAATCACGGCATATTAATGAACACTTTGAACAGGCTCNAAAGTAAACGAATTTCCTGTTTAGTTGATACAGCCTATGGTTATAGTCCAGTAACTCCACNCACCAACATTCAAAAAGCAGGTTTAATGCTATGAATTCCAAGCAACCTTTCGCGGGCCGCACTTTGCCCAGGTCTGTAGCGTAACAATCAAGAACGTGGATAGCTAAGCGCTATTTGTAATTTGGATTTGTAATTGTGAATGTCACTTCCAAGGCAGTTCATTTNTCNGCGTAGATCAGGAAGTCAATGTGTATTTGAAAACTAGATTGTCATATAGGCATCCCATGTCCGCTATTCTCTTTGATCAATCAACGTATGGTGCAATCCACGATTACGCGGCGCTCGATGTCGGTTACATCGAATTCGCGANAGATATTNNTCTCTGGCTCCACAGCAGTGGTTCCCGACCTTTTTGGATGTCGGAGCCACATCTCAAACTTCAGAGTACTTATGGAGCCGCATGAAAACACTCTAGTAAGCTACTTATAACTAAAATTTAAAGGTAGGCTAGGTAGCTAGCCTACCTCTGGATCTCACTATCAAGCTAATTCAAAGCATGAGCATAAACTATAGATTCTCAGAGGTGGTCACTGGTCAGTAACGAAGTACTTCTACTTTTTCGAAATACTCAAGTAGTTTTACTCTATTTCTGGTACTCACTCCAGTAGATAGAATTTTCGTTGCTTCTACTTCTACTTCGTGATATTTTGTGATCTACTCACTTACTTTTCGCTATTTTNAGTTTGTCAAGTAGAAGTAGNGTAACCNNAATTAGGAAGAAAAACTGGGGAATTCTCGGGCTGTTTTCACAGAGTTCTAACTTCCAGTTTTAAGAATACTTCAGTAAAACACAGAANTTCCGTTGCGCTCCACACAAAGTAGATATGGGGTTACAAATAAATTTTCCCGTAAGTGAATATTATTTAGGTANCAGGTTGTGTGGCCCCTTTCGCACCGCATTGTCGCCCATATGACAGATTTCATCACAGTAAATATGGCCCATCATAACGTTTGAAACTACCGTTTCGCAATCTAGCATTTACCTATTATATCTTATTCTAGCAGCCCATGGCGTGTCATAATCTGGAAAAGTGGGCTCTGACTTTTTTGAGCGTTAGACCAGTTTTAGCAGACCACCGCTAAAATTGTGTCGACAAAANACATGAAATACATTTTCCGCTTTTCTGAACTAGTATTGGTATTTCTCGTCCAATTCGCAGTATCATTAGAGTCCTAATTAGTTNCAGTTCNTTTGTCTGGAGAGAGAACATACATGTTGAAGTGTGAAAGCAAGTGCAGTAATGCCTTTAATTTTCGGAAATAAAGCTACACAATATGGCATTTGTACGATTCACTATANTTTTTATCAACGTTTACTAACCGCGCAAATGTTNACACCNAATCTNATACAACTTCTNNGTATATTGCTCTTCAAATAAACTANGCGGCTTTATAATATGGGGGAGGGCGCCATACCTACCATGACATTTTCTAAAACGGGCTGTTCGAGTAAACAGAGGAATAATCAATCAATCAGGTTTATTAATATTTTTATCGTTTCAAAACATCACAAGACTACGATACAATGAAAAGATAAGAAGGCGTCGAAACAACTGGGAGTAGCCTTTAAGATCAGACACCGCATTTCCATATCAATACTATCATTTTCATACCATGATGCGGACGAATGGTTATGCTGTCGAAGATTGGATACCTCGTGGTATGCATCAATATGAATCAAGCTCTGCACCTTTCGCATAGGTCAATTTGCAGCTTTGGACAATCCATGCGAACCAATGACGATCGTTTTCACAGCTACTTACTTACGTGAGTAGATTTAAAGTCAGTCAATTATACTTCTACTTCAAGTAGTTTTAAGTTGCCTATGGAAGAAGTACTTCTACTGGTAATTGAGTAGATTTTTTCGTCGCTACTTTTACTTCTACTTGAGTAACTTTATTGATTACTTTGACCACCTTGGCAGATTCTATATCGGTTATTTTGGCATTGATAGACGCAGATTGGCGAGTGCTATACATTGAGATACAGTAAAAATGCATATCATTACTACAACATACTATTATGTCTTCAAGTGATAGTTCTTGAAACATTCCAGCACTTAATGCACAAGTTTGCGTGGGATTATGCTCCGAGTAATAGTGGACTTATTGTGATTTATACTTGACTATGAGCCAATATTTTGATGTTAGTAAGAATGAGTCGAAATTTACTCTTCACAGAGACTAAATGAAGGTCTGCGACCAGCAGAACTCAAGATATATCCTTATCTGACGGGTGCTCATCCATGCGTTTAACGCTAGTCTGCAAGTATTCTCTTTCCCGCATTTTAAAAGCGGCCTTGGGCGGCTTCAGACATAAATAATATCCCTCATTTTAGCATTCATATGCAGAAATTGACTATAGCGAAAAAAACTGTCGTCTATTATATTTTTGTGGAATATTTAGAGGTCAATCAGAGTCGCACGCATTGCTGGGAACCACTGCACTACAGAAACTTCAATTTGAGGATTTTGTAAAGGGATCCGAGCCCTTAACCCTGGATAAACCACTGTCTTTACCTCTAAAAAACATGTTTACAATACCCTCCACGCATAAAACACCAGCCGCGAGCATACACATTCGAACATATATTCAAAAGCGAACAACAAATACCATTTTGGTCGTACTCGAGCCATTGCATCGATTATACACAAAGTAACGGATATGAATTAGTGCAAGATGGGACGACAAGTGTTACATCGCAACGCGCGGCCCGCTCAGCGCGCTGAAGAATCATGATTGCAATAAATTAATGATGATGCCGCCGGTAATGTACTGTAAGGCAAGAGGGTAACCACCACGGCAGTCGAAAGTCGGAATACTGCAGCGAAACGTACGAAAAAAAACAAGGGAGCGTAAAATTGAAGGAGACAGCGTTCGTTTTTTACAGCAGCGTGATACGTGTGGTAGCGTGGCGTCTTCTTTTAGTACGGCACTCTCAGCAGCGGGGTGCCCGCGTTCGTGAAGGTTCAAGACGCGGAGCTCCAGCTTTATACTTTGTAAGCACCACGCTTTTTGCGGAAATACTGCAATCGATACAAATACATTATGGGGTTGATAAAAAACAGCATATATTTTGGACATGACGTCACAATATCAGTACTTTACATCGGGCCTGGATGACTAGATAATTCTGGTTGCCTGTTTAGAGCTAAATGCTGGAAATGGTACAGCAGAACTGTATGGTGCAAAACGAGCCAAGATTGATGTACAGTACAGGCTACTTGATAAAATTGTTAGGTTACCTAAAAAACGCTGCACGTCAATTTTGGCTCATATCCTACCTATAGTGGCATTGCTATGAGAGAAAAAGTTTTGGATTTATTCAATATTAGGCCATGGTCACATTCAAAATCAAAATTTTCAGCTGCCTGCTGCTGCGACCCGGTGTCGAATATGTACTAGGGCAGGGGCGGGCAACATACAGCCCGGATCTGGCCCGCGAAGGGATTTTGTCCAGCCCGCGGACAGTTTTCCGTCTTACATGATAGTGTGGCCTGCGGGCCCAGTCTTCCGAGATTCCCCACTACTTGCTTACATACGTCAAATTTTAGTGACTGCAAGTAATTATACACATGTATGCGCAGCGAGCGAGGGTGGAGCTTACGCGTAAATTCGTCGAAACCAAAAGACTTATTGCATTATCGGCATTTACGATGTACTCAACCCTAATGTCATTTGTGGTAATCATGGTGTTTGTCGACTACAATGGTCATTTACANCAGGCCGATATTTCTTATTTTTGATTCCGTAACCGTCGNCTTNCAGCACGGCACACTTCTGGGCTTCTGTAAGACACCGCGTATGCCAGNGGGGTCGGGTCGCCAACTCAAAACGGGTGGGAAGCCACTTTCAAAGGCCGCGGGCCGCATAAATTCAATATAGATNTAAAATAGGNCACATANTTGAACAACCACGCTATGTCGTCACCTACTAAACCCTAATGAATTGATATCTTGGTAAATTTGGGGTATCGAATGCCTTCAAATCTTAATTANNAATNGCAGCGTGTGTTGGTTCATCAGAGAGAAGCAGACATGGTGGTGCCTGTATGACAATGCTGTTCTGAAATCCACATNGTCCTCGTCATTATTGATGAGAAATTTCCTTNAAATNGCTTTGAAGTTACATTGCTGTCGTTAAAATGCATTCATTAAATACNATTTANTCCTTGTATATGTGGATAAATGGGGCGAATAATGTATCGATTCAGCAATCTGGCCCGCCAAGTTCTTAATTTTCCTATATCCGGCCCACCGACTGGAGAAGTTGCCCGCCCCTGTACTAGGGTTCACTCACCCAAATTGAATCTTTAGATTCTATGCTTCAAGATGGCGAATCAAGCCCAAATTCCTTCTTCATCCTGAAAACAGGCACAAAGTCGAGNTTAGAAGACATTCNAACACATCAGTTGAAAAGAGAGAGAGGGTTTATTTTCAGAATAACATCNATGCAAATTAACATCTGACACCTTCTTGGAGCCGTGATGCCCGTTCTGGCTTCTCCGACTCGAGCCTGGCGACGAGTGAGAATGCCTCTTCTGATGCGGGCTGGCGGGTTGCCTGCTTTGCGACTGGCCCTCGAAATACGTGCCTTGCATCAGCTGCAGTCGGTTTTCCGTCTGAACACGGTTGATTTCATAAGAAAAACGGATTTTCAAAGGCCGGGAGAGCGCGCGAATCGCACCTGCTGTTTTAACTGCGACACCAGATGGTTTTTTTCCTTCTTCAAAGATTGCACCTCGTCCTGGTTGGCTCGCTTCTTCGAGCCGGACAGTTCCAGCAGCGCGATGTTTGCGTCTTTCTCGCTGATGGCCGCGAGCAACGCTTCTTGCCTGGAGGACAAAATGGGAGGTTAACCCACCCCAACTTGGATTGTGGCGCTTTCCGAGGTCACGATTTGAGAAGTTGACTCGTTTCGTTATTACGGAAATAAAATTTTATTACTCGCGTCGATCATTAGAGGTTAGTATCAATCTGTCTGAAATCGGATAGTAAATCCGGCTGACCAGGCCCGAGATGTGCCGGGTTGCCGGGTATGCAACTCTCAACGGGCTCAAGCACTGTGACATCATTCAGTTACATTGTGCCGCATGAGATATTTGTAAACACTTCATCCTTAGGCTGAACGAGCCATATGCAGATTCATGATTAGAAATATCCTACGACCTAATTAGGGTAACTTAGGGAAACACATTACCATAGAGCTAATTAGGGTAACTTAGGGAAACACATTACCATAGAGAACAGAAACCATTAAAACATAATTTCCACACACAACAAAAAAAATTGTATGAATATTAACTGCAAATTAGTGCGAATTTTGCAGTACGAGAAAGGTGGTCCGCAGAGCCCCTATTAGGAACCAGCGTACTACTGGGTTTGTACTAGCAGTACGGCCAATCAAGGAGTCAAGGCTCAGATTGCCTGAAGACAAGTTTCTAAATAATAGTCTGTTACACCCAATTCAAATCATTACATCTGGTAATGTGTTTGGATTCGATTTCGTCGAAAATCTCAGCACGGTCGCTGCCAGGATATTGCGCCGAAGCTTACTTGATATCAAACAACTCTTCCACTCTCTTCCTCCTCTCGGCCTGCAAAGCGTGGATCGTCTTCTCCCGATCGTAAAGCGCCGCTTCNGCGCTCTTAAACTTTGACCTCGCGTCGTCCAGCTCGCTNCNACTANNNTTAACCTGTTTCTCGATCTCTTCTTGCCGGGTCCGCAGCTGGCGTGCGTTTTCGCGCTCCTGCGTCAGGACGCTTTCGCGGTCGGCCGTGTCCAGAACGCTTTGACGTAGCGCTTCTTCAAGCTCTTCGATACGTTCGTCTCGCGCTTTGATCTGCGTCTGAAAACGGTTAAAAATGCGTCAAATATAACAACAGCGATAAATTGTTATCGGCGATACGCGCAGATTCACTGTCATTTTAATGGCCGTCTCACTTAATGTGGAGAAATCAGTAAAATTGGTGCCGGGAGTCAAAAGCCAATCACAAACTATAATACTTTGAACTATCGGAGCTCATTTCGGATTCATCAATACAACGACACGTTGATAAACGGCGCGAAAACTCGTACTATAAAATTGACGCGAGTGAAATTTTGTGTTGCATTTAGGACTGGGAAGAATGATTCTAGTATTCGTTCTAACAATTCGAGTAGAGTATCGCGAGATGATTTTTTTCAGTACCGAAAGTGTACAGAAGTTCTACAGAAGTCAATTTATCAACGAGAATTATAGTTTTGATACTGTTTTCCACTGTGGAATACTGCAAACCTGGATTGGTCGTATCACAACATACGAAACAAAGCACAAGGCTATTTGGAAGTTTCGGAAATGACATATATGTCAAATCGTGATCAACC
Organism: Botryllus schlosseri; assembly: GCA_000444245.1. Taxonomy (NCBI): domain Eukaryota; kingdom Metazoa; phylum Chordata; class Ascidiacea; order Stolidobranchia; family Styelidae; genus Botryllus; species Botryllus schlosseri. The sequence continues at coordinate 7,959 of ATSW01007611.1, forward strand.
CACAACTTTGTTTCAAAGTGCTATCAAATAGTTATGGTCGATCAAATACCAATTATCTTTGCGATGTACAACTCGCATTATATTCTTTGTGGCAGCATAAAAGATACATATTTGAACATTCAACTCGGCGCTTAATACTGTGACTCACCAAAAATTGGGCGGTGTCCTTCGTGTGCGCGGCGCCCTTCAATTTTGAGTCCTCCACCATCTTATTTTGCAACGACTTGATTTTGGCTTGTTGGTCTTTCACTTGCCTGCATAGAAATAACCGTCACAACAGGCACGTAATAGCTTCAGACGCAACGACATTGCAAAGATGAAATGGCAAATAACGGGCTGCAGAGCTTTTAGAAGATTTTGTCTCATGATTTTAGCAGTCGATCGGATGTGGCTACTATGCAACTATATAGTATGCTATTTGTATACAGCCATACAAAACATACCTTTCCAGAGCGACGAGACGCCTGTCCTTCTCGTGCTTTTCGTTTTCTGTCTCCGTCAAAATCTTCAACAAACGGTCGAGGTTGTTTTGACATTCCGCAACCTGAAAGCACATTTTCATCGATAAAATAAACAAATTTTATACTTATTTTTATATTAAATAAATATTATGATAATTAACACTAGAGTGACTAAAATCATGACCACACCTCCTCTTCTTTGTCTTTCGCCAACTTCTCGGCGTCCGCCAATTTCTTTTCGTTGGTCAACCTCCGTTGGTTCACTTCCAGCTCTGCTTGCGCCTGCGCAACAGGGGTGACGTCAACACACGGTTTCTAATTTCGATATTTGCACGTGACTGGACTATTTTTAGCGTGCGGCAATCCAAGTATATCAATCGACGAAGCAGGCGGTGGCAGTTCCGAGTACACGGAATGAGTTTGATAATTTCCAAACATCAACATGACTTTAACATTAAGCATGAGTCAAATGAAAAACAGTCCGTATTGGATTTGAAACTGATTTGCAAGATAATGTTATAATTTAGTCTCCGAAACATGATCTTGACACTAGGCTCCAGTCGGGAAACAATAATGTTGGTACAGGATTTGAAACTGATTTGCAAGTAACTGCTACAAAGCTGGCTTTAATGTCTGACAGTGACTACCCTTAACATCAACTTGATGTTGACATAAGGCACTGGTGAAGGGACAAAACTGTTTGCATCGGATTCGATACTCATTTGCAAGTAACTGGTACAAAAGCACACGTCAATTTCATCTGTGACAGTTACTGACAGCGTTGTTAGTTGGTCATTGCACGATGGATATTCGGTCGAAAAAAATGCTTGTGGTGCAATCAATAATGGAAATTTGATTCCAACATCACGCCGTGTATTCTAAATATATTACAGGATGTCATGCATTAACTGCATTCAAGTGTGGATGCCGAGCAGCTGAAACACGCTGTTTGCAGGTGATATCGGTTGATTATGATTACGTTGTAGAGACTGTTGAGAGACTATAGAGCTTCGATATACAATTGAACAATATATTCATATTGAAATAAACCGAAATATGTTGACATACAATGTTCTTTTCAATTCTCTACTAGCTGCAGGCGAGTGGCGATTACCAGCCGAAAATATTCGGGTTCATTTCAATATGGACTTGAACATATTATTCAATCGTAGGCTAAGCTGTGATAAGTTGAGCACGTTAATATCAATCAAATCAGCAAGCAGACTTTATAAATCAAAGGCACACTACGAAGCCAACTAGATCAGCAAAATTCAAACTGATTTTGTTCTTCAAAATAAACATGCAAATACAATAACAAGAAGCGTTATACACGGCACACCACGCCAAGCTGGAATCGCGAGCATGCAAATCTCGAAGCCTAGCGCAGCTAGAATCCGCCAAGCACTGAACAACACTTACGACTGAACTTTTGAGGTCATCCTCAACCTGAGACAAATTGCCGAACATGTAAATGATACAGTGCACAGATAATTTTCACAGTGCTGGTAACAGTGTGTACGAGTCGAGTTGAACAGTGACAATGACAAAAATACGATGCACAACATATTGCAACATTTCTATATCTGTTGCGAACATACTTGACACAGCCTACCTTGTGAAGTTGCGTTTCATTATGTGATAATTTCTCTTTCAGCTGCTGCATGCTGATGTCCATCTGTTTAATTTGTGAGTCCTTCTTCAAACCGGCCGACGCTAACGCCGATGCATGCTCTTTCATGTCCGAAAGGCTGGTCTGGTAATGTGTAAAAGATTCGATTTAGGGTCGCCACATTCCAATTAAGTCAAGACAGTTTTATCAAGCCCAAGATACAATGCTGAATTCAAGGGAAAATGCTAGTATTCTCCACTAAGCCTACATTCTACCAAAACTTGACATTTTTATCAAGAATATGCCACATTAATACGGTTCTGACGCAATATTGCGTCTTCACTCTAGTCGTCACTAGCAAAAAGTTTGAGTCATCAACACCAAATTTCCAGCAGGAGGAAAAGTGAACATGAATTGCAGTATCTTCAAAGAAAAAGTGCACCACCAACTTGCTATAGACATAGGCGAAAATGCCAAAATGCTCAAAGAACATAACACAGAGACTATCTGTGTCCACAAATGATATAACTTCTCACTCAATGGGTCCAACGCTACAAATGTAGTACGTCTCATTTCATCCATAAACTGCGCACTGCTAAATGATATCAGTTATGAGAAAAATTAATACTTCACAGCTTCCACTTCCTTTAGTATTGTTCAGTTGGTGTAGTTCAAAAACAATCATATCCGTGGACACCCAAATTTGATGTAACAAGTCGAAGTGTGCCATTAGCAACTTAGTCTCTTGTATATCTCATAACGTACATGCAGGGCCACCACCGTATCACGAACAAAACAAAGGATAAGTTAGTAAAATGTATNATCCCGTAGCTGCTGACGGACTCTGTAAGNAGTTATCCTTGGAATCGTATTAAATGANGACACACGANAACGNACCTCTTTCTCCGATAATTCCTGCTTCATCGAGTTGCACGACACAATCAAGTTTTTCTGNTCTTGTTCGTATCTCCCGAGNTCGCTCTTCCATTTCTCCTCTCCAGTCTTGAGTTGCGCTTGCAGCTTTTTAATCAATTTCTCCTGCCAAGGCAAGCGAAGACATAAAACATGGAAGTCACTACAAACAGTAGATGGATCACACGTAATTCCAAGCAATGGTGTTGTATCTTTTCAGTATATCTTTTAATACCAGACCTCAAATGGCTTTCTGAAGGAAGTCATGGGGATTTTTCGTGGCATAAGGCTCTATTAGGGGAAAAGCTACATTTTAAAGCTACTATCNGTTGAATCGCAGCATTTTTGAATGTGTTCACTCACTATACACATCCTCTGAAGTCAATTTCGCAAAAGATTCTCTACAGCTATGCCGGAAGAGAGTGTTTTTTTACTCAGTATTTTACAAGTTCATGATTTCAACCTGCTTCTGCTATTGTCATAGTCAAGAGATCTAGTACCAGTAACATGAACTATTACCAAGGACAAACATGTCACTTGGAACAACCTACCATGCGTCTGACATACGAATTCACATTCAGCACTATATTAGAAGCCTGACTTCACAGGTCTAAGTTTTCAACATTATCATCATTATGCAACTGATGACTTCAACGTAACAAGTGAATGGAATAAAAATACATGGAGAAAGATACTAACAAGTATAGCCTCTTTTACTAACAAGCGCTCCTAATTCATGTGCAGCTTCTATTCGGCAGCACAGCATTCGATTTCAACTTAGCAACNCATTCACACGTGTGCCTAGCAAATGTGAAGTAGCNATAAGTCGCCATAAGAGTCAACGGTTCAAGACCACCGATCCNATGGTTTCCAACTGGAAAATGACTGCATTGGAAAGTTTGGTAAACGCAAAAAATTACCTTTTGCGTCAAAGCTTCCTCCATCGTGCTAAGCGCAGTTTCGCTGCTGTGCGAATCCTTCTGAATATCTTGCATTCGCTGTCTGATAATTTCCAGTTGCCTGTCCTTCTCTCTTACTGCCTCAGCGAGGCTCTCGATCTGAATGGAGTAGTAATAGTAAATTATCGGAGAATCACGCGAAATATCGCAACAAACGGATAGATAAACGTCGAAAATCTTACCCTCTTTTTGACTTTGTTGACAAAAGGCATTTTTTAAAAGTGTTCGATATANTCCGATAAATTAAACCTGTACGCGGTTAAAAATCTTAGCAGAATGCCGGACTTGACACGTCCGTTTCCTTTAAAACCTAGCCGTGTGACGTTTCGGAATCTATTTCCGACGCGAGCTCGGTTTCGTGTCACGCGCGTCGATTTGAGAAAAGCCCATTTGCAAGATCAGAGCGGAGCTGCGGTTCCGGATAACATTCGACAGGAAGTACTTCACGTCGATATGTTAACCGGGAATGCGAACAATCGGTGAATTCACGTGTAGCCAGGCACCGAGATTGAAACTATACATTCACTTCTATGACAATGTATTTCTCTTTGCAATTTCACAATAACGCAGAGGACTAAAATCCAATCTCTCGTATCGCGAATGAGTAGTGACCATCAATAACAACTCATGTCGTAAACTAACAATAGCTGGTCAAAGTAAAGGTAACTGATGTAGCTTTAAGCAACATAAAACCGAAGAGAAGAGAATGACACAGTGATGATAAGGAGACAAAGTACTGTGCAAAGGAGCTACTCCGATAATAGTATTTCGTTGCATAATCGCGGGTCACCACAACTATTATTGCCTATATATATATTATATAACACATTACAAACTAAAACAAGGTAACTAGAAAACTACATCGTCCTTTGTAAGATCTTTCCTTATTAACACTCGCTACAGGTTATAAGCAATAGTGGTGTCTTTTTCAGTTATTAGGTAACTTTTCAGGCATCAAGTAGACCAAATGGCAATAAGGCGCTCAAAAAAGGGTTAAGTTCCACTGTGTTACAGCAATTGCACGACACGCGTACCTTTTTATGTAAAATCACAATCTTCCGGTTTTTAACTTCCAGAGTGTCTTGAAGATGTGCCAGCTCGCCGCCGTTGGCGCTGCGTTCCTCTTGCAACACCGACAGCTGCTCTTGCTTTCTGTCGAGAACCTGCTGCTTTTCGTCGAGTCGCGTTCTCAAGGAGTCCACCTGCGAATGACGACTCGGCAAATTCAATTCTCAGATGGTCGCATATATATATATTGCTTAGTTGGACGTCTTGTGACTTCCTTTGCGCGAGCCGATAGTCGCGAGTTAACACAATGCGCGTGACGACGGTGAATTCAATGCGGCGTAAAGGCGACACGATACCTTTGGAACAGACCAGGACAACTAGTTATCTAATTAGTAGTGAGATTTCATTTTGACATGTCATGTGATGTCAAAATAAGTCAAGATTTTGTTAAAAGTGTAGCGTTAGGTCAAAAAATCGTCAAAAAAATTGTCAAAATTGTTTAGAAGTCAAAATTATTTTGCAACCTGCATTTCGTTTGTATCGTAGATGTTTGCACTGTCGGTGAACTTATCCTTTGACATTTGACATCTTGTAGCCTACTTTTATAGGTCAGTATTTCATTTTTTCATGTAAAAATTTGTCAGTTTCAAAGTCAAAACTTTTTTAAGGCCAAACTACTTCGCAAGGACAGACAGTTCCCACCAGAAATGAAGATTACCAGTACAATTCTACCGTTATGTGCGAAAACCCCTAATTTACATAGACGAGGGCTAAATTTTGTTGAAATTAGGTTTTTTAAGCTAAAAAAACGTTAAACTTTTGATTTTTCAGGTCAAAATCTTCCGTTTTTACTAGGTAAAAAAAAAGTCCTGCTAATTGGAGCGAAATGCCAGTAATCTAGTTATAATCGAATTTGTGAAAAGATTCTATGATCTAATTTAAATTGTAATCTAATTTCTGCTTTTTCTCAAAATGCTACAGGAAAATTGTTCGCATGCATCAACGAGAATAAACTGCTTTGATATGAACTGACTGTAATTTTAAATTCTAATCCAATTTGGAAAAAAATAAGCGTTTGTAATTCTTATTGTAAGCTAATTTGAAAAAAATGTGTAGCTATAATTCTAATTGTCAACCTCTCCTTTGGAAAGCTTGTGTGTGTTGTGCACGAACACATGATTTACAATTGAGTTATGTAACAATATATTCATAATGAAATGAACCTGAATATATGATTCAGCTGACACTCGTCAGAGGTAATCGACCACTTAGCAGTTACTGACAATTACCCCTGACAAGTGTCAGTCGAAAATTTTCAGGTGTATTTCAAGAAGATACTATTCAATTGTATATTGAAGCTCTGTAACTCCAAGAATCTTTTAACATACGATTAGTATGCAAACAGATGCTTGCATTTCATGCATACAAGACCGCCAGAAAGGTATATTTGGCATCATGCAGACATCAATTACAAGCACCATCGAAATTCAGTGTCGCAGACATTTTGAGTTACGAGGGTCATTATCTAAGGTGTCATTACATCCGACAATTTACGATGCAAGAATGAGGTTGCACTTCAATACCGCCCGATAATAGTCTACATCTGGCAATGCAGCCAGCTCCTAATCGAAATCCGGAAGGAGCTTTGTGCAGATTGTCGAATGCAAAGTGGACCAAATTTCAAGGAAATTAATTTATGCTATCATCAATCACAGTTCCATATTCTAATCAGTTCGTCATTTTCTATTGATCGTTTATTTATACCTGCGCTGGTTTAAGACGATTTGTGCATGATGAAAAATGACATGACACACCTTCAGACAATTTTGCAGACAGGTGCTTCTATTTACTGAGCTTCCCACACTTGAATTACTCCAGTCAAGGATTTCTTTTCCATTCTTTCATAATAGGAACATAGGATCTACAAGACACTAATAGCTATTCTGTTTCTCATGTATAGGCATTTCAAAATATCTAAAGTTGAAACGGGTTATAGGTGAGACTAAATGCGAGGGAAGTTTCAAACTATTTCTCAAAGTTACCACATAATAAAATTGACAGGTCTGACGCAAATTACACCAGCTACTTGACAAGGCAGTCGCAATATTGAGTAATAACATCTGATTTGGTTCAACCTCTGTTTTCAAAGAACTGGAATTCACGGGACGGGTCAAATCGGATTCAAATGAAACGCAAACAGCACTATTACAAGACGTTTTTGCTGCCAAATCATCAGACATTGGGTTCATTATGATCTTCCATTAAATTTTAGAAGCATCAGGCTTTTTCTATGTGATCTCTAGTCAGTTACAGTATTTACCGCAGCCAAAAATAGTCTGTGCAAGATAGAGGTTGTTGGAACACTAATTCTCTTAAAATTAATTATTAAATTCTCCTAAAAATTAAAGGTAATGCTGATCATGTGATTGACTAGCTCAAGTTGGCTTATTTCCTTATTGAGGGCTGGCAATCAAAACAACTCAGCACAATTAGCATCGGGAATATTGATGACTCTAATTTATTATTCAACCTGCTATGATTCATTTGTATAAGTGACTTTATTACCTGATTTGAGTAACATTATTCAATATCGATAGAAATGATCGTTATTGCCTCTATACAAGCAAGGTAATAAGTTTACGTAGGTAGCGATGGGAAATGCATTATATTACCAACCTCCGCTTGCAAAACAGTGGTGCGTTGTTCCTTGGCGGCCAGGGATTCTTTCAATACGTCAATGTGCTGGCGGCTGTCCGATTGCTGGTTATTCAGAGTGTCCAGTTTGGTCTGCATGGTGGCGAGCATCGTGTCTTTCTTTTGCAAATCGCATTTCAACTGCTCGATCTAATCAATTGATTATAACAGTGTTATCGCTGCGTTGACTTTGATGACTCTTCTCACAACATAACGCACTTCTTCTTGGTCAGTTTTGGATTAAAAGAAATGATCGCAACGCTAACATTGTGGCACCATCTTTAAATTTAGAACCATGATTGCCAGAGGACGCTTATTTGTCAATAAAATTTCCTTCACACAACCACTTTCTTCTAGCTATATCCCGCATTTGGGATCAACCAATAGTAATTATTTATGGATATCATTACGATAACCTATCGCAGGACGGGTTTAATCATGACATTCCGTAAAATCATGCCCAACACACATCCACTGAAAACTTGCAAAAAATAACATATAAACTGATGGCATTTGTCAAAATGTTTGCTACACACTACTATACATCATCCATCCTGACTATTTCAAATCTACGCATCCAATGAGCTATATCACGCTCTTAAGACGATATCATTTTGCATCATGCGACAAGCAAAATATATCGATTCATCTAAAAAGCATTCAAGCACCTATCATAACACAAAAAATATAAGATAATGTCATCTGATTGATTACAAAAAACACAATATCCAATCGATACCGCGTAGCTTTCAAGTAGGCCAGCGCCTACAGCCCCAACAGATCATCAATACAAACAGAATGATATTGGCTCAACAGAATCATGATTGTACTCACTACATGCAAAGCATGTGTCACATCATGAGACACAATATGAAAATCATCATTATAACAAATGTCATAGTTAGCATCCGTCAAACTATTTACGAGGAATGATACCGATAATAGAAAGATGATAAGCTACAAAGATCAACCAAAACAGTAGCAATCAAAAGAAACCCATCACCGAATCTAACAGAAAATCTACCAATCGTAAGGCAGTATATACCAGAATCGTAGATACAACAGTTGTAGCGACATCGTGTGGAGACAGATAGAAGACGCCTGAAGAGCAAAATACGTTTGGCAAAAATATCCGTCTCATGGACTAAGAGACATATTGAATTGGATCAGATATTGATAAAGTTATTGTCCAAATTGATGGGGTGGAATAAAAGTACCTAATATCCGTTGTCCA
>ATSW01007612.1:0-10186 GCA_000444245.1 Botryllus schlosseri
TAAAATATATGGGTAGACAGATGGAGATGGGATGGTCGGGCTACAAAATAGAATGTGTTTGAGAGACAATGGAGACATGGAACTCCTGGAAAAGTATCGGAAAGAAAATTCTTTCCGCGATGAGATGGATGGCACTGGCACAGTGATTTCTTTTCATGATGCTTGGAAGTCGGTTCGGCCCTCCGAAAATTTTGAAGCTCTGAAAATCTTTTGTGCTGGACTGGCAACATTCTTTCCCTCAATGGCTACTGTTGAAGCCGATATTTCCCAGATTCGTTAGGTGAAAAATGAATTCAGGAGAAACTTTGCTGACCCGAGTTTGGAAGCACTGTTACAGTTCAAACAATTTAAGTCTATTCAACAGCTGTAACAATCAGGTGTTGAGCGTGTTTGTTAGGCTTCTCATTCTTTTTGCTTATTGGCACCGATTCCAAGTGGAAATGGCACATTTTGTGGTTTCGTTTGATATTATTAACCTATGTAATCGTTAGGTTTTCTTATTGTTTGTTGGTACTGATTATAAGTGGATGCTGCACATTTTTTGGTCTCNNTTGATAAACTGACCCAAATAANGCGTTTTTANGACTAATTCGAGTCTGAAAATATCTATTTAGAGGTCGATGCCAAAACTGCCAAAAATAAAAATTGAAAAATGCCAAAAATAAGCTATTTTTGGCAGTTTTGGCATATGCCAAAAATAACACGGCCTGGTCATAGTCAAGAAAATATTTGTGATGAAATAGCCAGCGCGGGTTCACGTTTGCAAACCTTGCACTAACACTTTTAGCGGCTCTCATCGCCCCAATTCTATAGCGCCAGCAGTCGGTTAACGCGCCGTACTTATACCACAGATACGGAGACATGCCAAGATTGCGAGTTCCTAGTCGTGCCTGGAGCAAGATTTTGCACTTATTTATGTAGCTGTAAAACTTGCGCGCAATAGAACAACAAATACCTGATCCCGCATTCTTGTATACCCAAATTGCATAGGTGCTAAAAGTACTTTATCGTTGTCTCCATTAACATTAAAATCGAGGTATGTGTGCATGAACACGCATATTTCGATTCAACACACAAAGTGTGGAAACTTGTCAGAAGTCGTAATTGAGTTCCTATAGACACGATCACTTAGTTCACTGCAGTTCACTGCATAGCGTTAACGTTGAGTATATTTTTCCACGGCTCAAATGGAATTTAAATTGGCTATAGAATAGGGGTAACGTACCTTGGAATGGGGAAAGCAGGACAGGTCAATCAAACTACAAAAGTTAGTTTACCGTAATGTAAATAGCTGATTTTGAAATATTTACTGGAAATCTAAATTTTGTTGTGTTGCCTAAAGAAAAGGTGATCTCATCGATACGGCTCGCTAATTAACCGCTCTAACGTCCGCATTGGGTAACTCCTCCTAAAGAAGGACATATGATAACCCTGCTACAGAAAGAACATTATTATATTTTGAAATGATAGCGATTTCTTGGGGTATGGTGGACCGTCGTGATACCGTAAGCCGCCATAGCTCATTGGTTAGAGCACTGGTCTTGTAAACCAGGGGTCGTGAGTTCAATCCTCACTGGTGGCTCAGTTGTCGTGGCCGTTTNGTGAGTCGNCTTTTCTCGCCTAAACGCGCGAAATTATTCTATAATTCATGANTGTATCGGTTAATATGATCGGGAATTGGNTATATATATTGCTATCAATCTCTTGTCCTCCCTGTCTCCCGTAATCATATTTACAGGTAGAGCTGAGTGAGGTGTCTTNGAAACTGTAGGGCNGGTTGGTATGACTCCGTAAAATGATGTTTTTNCGTCACCTCCTGTCTGCTATATCAAAAAATAAAGAATCGCCCAAANGCAGGCGACTAAACTAAAAGATANACACGACATTCTGATAGTGGATTTATATTTGAACCACTNCGATCTACTNTCTTACATTCGGTGCCATTCTTAGTCNGGTATATTTTCGTCAAAATTAACCAGGACATTCCATATTTTCCATTTAATTCTTNATGTAAAAAAACANCGTTTCTACAAAACATCTGACGTTCCGTTGCTAANTAAACTAATCAGCTCGCGACAGTGAACAAAGAATGATATCTCGCAGTGTTTTCATCGTACGCGAGATTTCTTCTGAAANTCCTTAAACGTCATTGGTCGNATCAGTCGATGGCGTTTGNAAAGCAGGCAAATTCCGTAAGCGAAGCAGCTCATTCCGGGCACTGTCCCAAGCACANCCCAAAATGCGGTGAGACATGCGTCCGCATCGTCAGGCANTGCGTGCGACGCGCAGATGACGAGTGGCACCCAAGTAATGAGTAACACGATGGTACCGATGGAAAACGAGCATACCGCTTGCTCAGTGAATTCTGAAATTGNAAAAAATATAAAATTGGTACCAAGATGCATGAAAGATGTNGACAAACCGTAGGTCATATTTTGGTCACTGGTGCTAAACCATTTTAAGCAACAGAGTTTTAAAGTAAAAACTAATATTAAGGGCGNAGATAATAAGATTGGATTAGCAATAAAATCGATAATCGCGTTCGTTAGGATTTATCGATCCAGGATTAAGGAAACCGGTTGATCGCAGCGCATAAAGTTAGTGCTAANCTCATGATTTAANGTACCGGAACAAACTGTAGATGACNAGTTATCTATAAAAACTGCGTAAACTAAGTACCATTCCTACGCACAAATATTTCCGAAAATGACCGNGCCGACTGTCTCCTAGGTAATGGCTTCACTAAACAATCAGCGAATTATGTACCCGCCATTGCAGATCGATATCAATATTCTATAATCCGTTTCTTAGCCGTGCCCTGCGAATTGGACACGACTTTCATTTCGCGATGATGATAATTGCATAATTCTCGCTATTGCAGTGGCAGTATTGTTATCAGCAGGCTGCTGTTTCATTCAACAAATTTACAATTGACAGCCTATAACTCGTTGTCGCATTATGATGCAACAGATAACGCCACTTGATTGAGAACTCGGGAAACCTCCACTAACCATTGCGCGTATCTTTTTCTAACTTATGCGTCGCGATTAGCAGTATTTAATCACACGATTAGCATTTTTCCGGATCAGCTAACTTTACTATATCCGCCCTGAAATCTTATTTTCATGGAAAACGAAAACATTATAATGAGAATTTATTTCAAACCAGTGATAATTCCCCTGTTCCCTTTCAGATACCAGTTCAGAAATGCGATGCCCGTCTTGGCAGTTGTTATCGTTGCGCGATCTCGAAACACACCAGCGTCCAATCAATTGCCTAATTACAAATGAGGTTACAGATATTGGAGATGGAATTCGTATTTCACAAGGACGGGGTCCTATTTAGAACCACAACCCCTCCTGTTGTTGTTATTGTTGTTGTTGTTGTTGTTGTTGTTGTTGATGTTGTTGTTTGTAGTATTCGTGGTGTTTGTTAACTATTATGGTCATTTACACTAGGCTAATTTTCTTCTTTTAATTCCGTAACGGCCGGAACGCAAATGCTTCCGACAAACTCTCAGTTGCGGACNTTACCATATAGGGCTAGGGTGGCATTTAAATCAAAAATCAATTTAAAAAATACATGTTTAAAACAAGGCCCTTGTTTACAACATTTACTTTTTTTCTTTTTTAAAGCCATGGCGTCATGAATATTCAAGTGTGACTTCATAGTTGATTTACATTGACAATTGAAAATATAGGGTAAATATAGCTCCTTTGACGAAATATCTGTACTATTTCTGATGAACCGAATGTTTTGAGGGTTTCAACCATCCCATACGATATGTGTCGGCTATATCGGGTGGTAATTGTCCGTAGGCTCATACAACAAGTTTTTTTGAAAGTATTTACAAAATTATAGCATAATTTTACGACTTAAAACAACGGAATTGTTTTTAAAATGTATTTGTTTAAGACAATGCTTGAATATGTTTTCAACAAAGTGTTTTAAACACCGTTTGTTATAAATTCAACCCTAACCAGGGCTGTGTAAATTCGACCAGAGGGATTCGACACTAAATCGAGATTAGGCTTCGAGTCGAGTTGATTATTCGAATATCGCTCATTATGACGACACAGCAATATACAGGGTAAGTTCGTTTGTTATGTACCTTTTGAGCGACCATGAATTATATAATGACAGTTCTAGATAATTCGTACCAGTATTGTGTGCGGATCGAGAATTAACAGACATATGATTTCCAAGAACGTGTGTATATTTTTGCTACATGTTTCTTATGCTGCAAAACGTTGAATTGAGGTTCGCAACCTTCCACGCGATATCCTGTGCTTGATTTATACATATAATAAACTAAGTCACTCTGTTGAGTACAATAGCAAATAAGCGAGACATTTAGAAAAGTCACTATACTGCAACGGAGCGATCATGAAAATGTGCCGACCTTCGTTTTACACAAATCGGTTTGATGTAATGATAAGATTTGTCTGACATTGGTTTGTCTGGGAAGGTCTAACTTGCTCGAGTAATACTAGGGCCGGGTACAGGTAGGGGAAGAGCTCGTTCGTTACTGCCGCACCCTGTATTTTGTTCCATACGCATAACCTAATGAAAGAAATTTGTTCGCAATTGTGAAAGGGCAGAATACTCTTAGTATTGCTTAACGCCACCGGATACCGTTGGGTTGGTTTAAACTAGTGGCGTGCAATGCTATTTCGAGGCTGCCCTTTCCGTCCGCTCCCGGTTGCGTTTTGGCCTACTTGTGGCTGCGGTCGAAATGCAGTGCGACAAACGCAGGATAAATGCGATAGAACCTTGACCCACAATGACCGTTGCTGGTTTGCCAAAACTTTCAATATTGATATGTCCAGGTCCTTGAAATGGTCGGCACCGAATAGTTTGGGTTATCATACGCCCTCTTTTAATAGGATTTGTCCTCTTTTTAAACTATTTTGAAAGTGTTCTCGGAGGATGCCCAAATGTCCTCTTTTGTGTTTTAATTTGTCCTCTTTTTGAAAATTTTGGCTGAATATAGATTAAAATTCGATTGAGATATAGGAAATCACTACTGAAGTAACGTCCTGAAGGGCATTTAAGGAGTTGGACCGGAAAGTTGACCTATTTTTTAGTCAACCTGCGGAAAAACTCATAGGAAAACGGTACTTCTGGATTTGAGCCGGAAGTATGACTTTGTTTCTAGTCAACCGACCACAGAGTCGGGAAAAATTTTCCATTTATTCAGGATTTTACTCCAGTATTTTAACTTTTTGAAAGAGCGTTCTCTTTTCAGATTTCCAAAATATGGTAACCCTACGAATAGTCTCGTCCTTGCAATCTGAGCCTCGCAGTAAAAATGTGTCGCAAAGATGAAATAACATACCACGATTTGAAATCGCGTGCGTCACACATGTTTTATAGAACTGCATTGCGTACAACTGGTTGTCTTCGCCTTCTCTATATTATAAATGTCAGTAAATACGTAGCATACGGACATTAAAAATGCACTCATGTCGATGCGTGAGGCTTGGTTCGCGAGATGAAATAAAACTCAGAATCATCTCTTATTACTAGGCTCCAATCATTAGAATTTACACTGGATTTAGATTCGAAAATTGAAATCATTGTGCCCAGCCCCACACAAGTATAATACGAACCATATATAACCAATGTAAATTTTAAATTGACTTACTGCATTCTTCCTCGTGTGCTTCGTCGTCATAACTTGCCGTGGACCAAGTACCAGTTTTGGGAAACTTGACGGAGTCTCTATGGATAGAACACGAGTTCTGAAATGGCCTATGAATTCCTTGTGATTCGCTACGGTTAATAGCGTAATCAGTTGCTGGAACAACGAGCTCATTTAAGAAGTTTCCTGCGGTCGACTCAAGTTTCTTTTGCAACAGTGTTGCATTGTGTCTATTTCGTCTCCCCACTTGTTCAAATGATGGGACCTCCTTATGTTTTAGGTCTGAAATACAGAGCATAAATTGACCGAATATCAACTTGGATTATATAATTGGCTTTTCTTACAGCGTCGAAAAGCCGAAACTGGAATGAGTGTACGATTCATAATAATTTATATAACGTATGACGTGTTTCAACACCGATCATACCAAGCGACACGGTGATTTGACAAATTACATTCACCATACCAGAAATATGATTTGATCATTTCGAATTTCCATTCCTGTTATTTGCTATGTCTATGGACAAAGTTTTTTGGTTACGTGATTATGATCACTTACCTTTCGTCTCACACTCCGTATACATATGGCCACTATTTCCCGATTTCCGGAGTTCGGAACAGGAATTTTCGTAATCTGAAAACATATATGTATGTGTCGCGAGCGAATCCAATCAGCGTAAGATTAAATTTTTGAATTTAGGATATATATCGAAACCATTTCGGTCTCGAGGCACCCTCCGAAAGGTAAAAATAGTTCGCCTCACACTATATAGCACTTCAATTAAACTGAGTGTAACGTGCGAGAAGTTTACGACTTGAATGAAAGGTCGTCAACGCGGGTCTGCATCTCTGTATAGGCCGTATCATCATTTAGATACTGATGTTGATGGTGACAACAAAAGGTCAGAACTTGCGGCATCGTTGCCGGATGATATGTCTTCCGCCATCAGCATGTGGCTGATGATATGACGTATTGGGACGTAAGTCCCAGACTTCCAATTGATGTGTTTTTTTTTAGTCATCAGTAGGGCGATTTTTTGACATGTCAAAGTAATTCAAATTTTCTCAAAATTGAAGCGTTAGTTAAAAAATTGTTTACAAAATCAAACAATTTTTGACCCCTCCATTTCGTTTGTATTGTAGATTTTGCACTGTCGATGAACTCATCATTTGATATTTTACAGCATGTAATGTAGTCTGCTTGTAGCCGTTGTAGACAGTTCATTGTCTGCTCATTGTGAATCATAAACGGTCAAATGAAACAATTAGGTTGACATGGTGTTATATTCTGCGTGCCGCAGTATCCTAACTAAAGCAAGACTGCTTGGGCATTGCACGGTTCTTAAATCATGAAGCACGTGACGAAAAATTGTGATGTAGACAACATTGTCAGAATGAAGCAACACGGTGTGCCATCAGTGTTGTCACCAACAACTGCTGCTGTTGAACGTTCTTCTTGGCAAACTACTTAGTAAGGACAGACACTTTCTACCCGAGAATGTAGGAAAGTATCTTTCGTTGTCCTAGAACAAATTTTAATTATTTCCACCAGCATAATACGAGGTGTAACTACGGGCTGAAAACCATTTTCCCATATCTTTTCCGCTGTTCAGAATGATCAGTAAGCAGTAGCGTGTATGCTTCATTCTCATCATATGAAATCGTCAAGGTTCACTTTTCAAAATGCTGAAATATCAAGTAACATTCGAATATCCCAACTAAGTGCATTGAGCCTTCACCAATAAACCTGTATAATAACGAAATGTCTTGGATAGGATTGGAGACTGTTGTATACTTCCAATAACGTTACCTATAGGTGCTCTTTTATCTCTCGCATTGTCATTGTCAGCGCTGTTTGTTCGGTTCAAACACGCGGTGAGATCTCGGTAGTTATCGAAAGAATGTAGGTCACTAGGCCAAGAGTATCTATATCTTGATCGATTTGCAACCAGCCCACATGGTCTTGGTTTATAATTAAACGAAGAATCGCCAGACATGTCCAACTAATGAAAGTAATAGTAACTTAACCATCAGTATAAGTCTCGGTTCCTAGGCTATCACTTTCCACTATATCAAGAACGGACGTGTGCTACTAAACATATCTACTAATTGGGCCAATAGTTGCTGCTGACGCGCATAACAATTTCGAAAGGGCTGATCGATGGTATACCGACATGAGTCAGTCAGCCGTTGATATCGAATCAATTTGCGATAATCACCGCGCCTCAGGCCAGGCAAATTAATTTGTAAGAACTTCACAGCTGCACCCGCTGTTAACGTCTTCCCGCAAAGGAGTTTTTGTTATATTGTAGTCAACTTCAACGCGCACTGTCTTCCAGGCTAATATCTTAATTTTCGCCTGGACATCAAAACTTTACCGAAAAACGGACGTATAAATTTATCTGACCTTCTTCACCCACTTCAACATTTGAATCAGTTCGCACATTGCATTCACATTGCAACCTATTGTTCAACTGTCATCCGTACGTTACACAGAACTATCAATGTGAGCTGTCAATGAACAGATCCGTTGATAACGACGTGTCAATAGTATTACTGATGATCTGTCAACAACCGTTAATATGCCAATGCCATATAGAACATTAAAACATCAGTCTGAGTTGACACCCCAATCATTTCAGTTAGGAAGTCGAGGCTCCCAACCGATCAATATCAACACGTCAATCATCGTGCTTACTAAAGTATTATCTTTAGCCATACAGCACACATAATGTATACAACGCCACAAACGACATATTTTGCGCCGTAACAGAAAGGAGGATGACGAAGCGATAAGTTTGGCCTCTCATTTTAACAACTACCTCGGCATAATGATAAAAACTAGAATTCGGAGGTAGTCAGTTACTAAGTAAACTATTTCTGCTATTCAGAAGTATTCAACATGGTTTAGTATATCTACTTAAGTGATTATAATTATAGAATACTGCCCCTTGCCTCAACAACTGCTAGGCAAAAACTGCTTACGTTCTAAAATTTCGATTTGAAAAGTAGAAATTAGTCTTGTTATAAGTTTGCATCACTTATTTGAAATCGTCACGAGAACAGCTTGACATAGCACATTTGTTTCCGTGACTGAACTTATGAATATTTTCTACCTGTGTGTGACGAAGGGTCCTTTTATTTGGAACTCCTCTGCTGTCATTTATAGTTGTATAGTTTATATCCACGAGATTTCGATAAGTGATGTTAAGATAACTGGAAAATACTGGTATTCCATAATATTGCTGACGGATGAGAAATTGTTAAAGATTCGTTTGCGAACGTCAACATCCAAATAATCATTACATCAAACCCGTTTCGGGAAATGGGTAATGACAGCCTGTGTTAATTACAGAGATTGAGTTGTGCATCCGCATAATGAGATTTTGTAACATTAGTGGTGTAAGGAATGCGCTTTCAAGTAGTATTTGTGACTAAATGCATATGATACCTGAGACGAAAATTTAACGACCCCCACATCTGAATGAGACGTCCAGTAAATGTGCGAGATGAAGCATGGCAACCAAGAAGATGATCAAGGATGAGTTTCTGAGCCATCCTCCATCGGCGAAAGGAACCATGATTTGGAATGATTTTAAGGCAGGGGTGTTAAACTCTCATTCGCTCGCAGGCCAATTTCCTAGATTTTCATGCGTATGGTGGGAAGCAGCATCAATCTGTGGGATATTCAATGTCCCTCCAAGTAGGCAAATAGGCCTTATTTCATGAGAACCTGCAGAACGGCATTCCACATGTGATGTGCTATGTAACAATTGACGCCCTTCATGAAAAATCGCATTTTTGAATATTTGAATAAAATTGTTGTTGTACTTGTTTTCACCGCACAAACTGTTGTGGCGTGCGGCGTGTTCAAGACTCGCTATATAGCAGGGGTGAGCAAACTTTTGAGCTCGCGGGTCTCATTCAACATGTGGATCCATTCGCGGGCCGCACTATATAAATTTGGGATTATAAACCAAAACACGATATCGGTATTTTATTAGATAGCGAAGACAACGAGATAATCTATTCTATATGCTTATTTAAAACCAACCAAAGATTGCTTTGATGAAATCGTACGCGCGTCAGAAACAGTGGCGAGACTTTATAGGCTGGTCGACCTCCAAAACCAATTTGTCAAAACTATAGGGATGAAAGTCGGTTTTCCCGATTCTTAGAAAAGGGATTGAGATTTAAATCGGTGAGCAGCTATCTTTCATAGATTTGCTAATTCCACTTTTGGGTCACTTCCCTGACACACAATGCTGACAGCATCAAAACCATGTTAGCTTCAAACACGCTTCTACCATGTGTAGATAAAATATAGCCTACTTTTACGCCAGGGGTGGCCAACCTTTTGGCCATTCACCGCCGCATTTCGACTATTCGTCTAGTCTACGGCTGCAATCCTGGGCATATTCGTAAACGTGCTGGGCGCCAAATAACCATGTTACAGTGTCCATTTCTATTTCCGGTGAACTCCGGACTCGTCTATTTACTGATATAGGCTTAGTATACGAACCGAAAACACGAGTGGGCACT
>ATSW01007613.1:0-10343 GCA_000444245.1 Botryllus schlosseri
GACGCCAAACGCCGTATAGCTACTCGGCGTCTGAACATAACAGACGCCAAACGCCGTACAGACATTTGGCCGCCGCACGGCGTTTGGCGTCTGGCGTTTGGCCTCTGAGCGGGTTTAACCCCTACTCAAAATATGGTAACCCCAACTTAACCTAAACGACATCCTTGCGGTGTTTTTGAATTGATGTGATATCAATAATCACTGAGACTACACTGTCGATTCCCGCAACAATAATATGTGTGGCAAGAGAGACAATTCCACTGCAACGGGTGTCTGATTTCAAAGACTACTCCAAGTCGTTTTGACGCCTTCCTACTGGAATGATGAAAATTGTAGCAATAAATTNAATTGAAAAAATCTGACATAGCCNATAGTTCTTTATCGTTGATTAGGTTTACTGGAGGTTTCAGAATCACGANTTTGACTGNATGATGAGATGTATATCGTGCAACTGCTGTGGGGAGTGTCAGCCGTCTGTGAATATGTAGACGAGCTCTCTGTAATTTCNCCTTCGCTTCTTGATGCTGGTGCAGGCTTTCTTCCAGCTATGCCCAATATGTCTNTCCAGTTGCCTGATTTTAACTTTCAACGCTGTATCTTTGCCAACAATTTGGGACCATGATGATCATGGTAGAATGCTGTGTCTTGACGTTTTTGGTCATCTGCAAGGAGTCTATTTGCTCCATTGTCGAAATCGCGTATGGGGCTAACCCCCCAGCAAACACTGGTACAGACCAGGAATGCAGAAAATCCGTTTGTATTAGGGCGTGGCGGGAATGTAAAAATACCCTGCCTTGTCGACTCGTTTCAGCGTACTTCCAATGGACTGCAGGATGGTGCATAGTCTATCTTTTCAACGTACTTTCAACACTCTGCCAGATTGTCTTTACTACGGCGTGGCGAGAATGTAAAAATACCCTCCCTGCCTTGTCGACTCGTTTCTACGTACTTCTAACGCTCTGCATATTGCCTCGGTTCAACGTACTTCTAACGCTTCGCAAGACTGTCACTACTGCCGGCAAATCTGATTTCGGGAACACACAAATCATAGCTTTGAATTACTGTTATTGAAAAATTCAAACGAAAAAACAACAACTTTCATTTCAGCTTCATTTCAGTAAGCTTAATAACACATATCTTCTTCACCTTGATTGTCGTCTGAAGATATGGTGTCTCTTATTTTCTTTTTTTAACAACCTCCTGTAAAGATAAGACATAAACACCGATTAGCAAAGGCATTCATTCAGACTCCAGGGCATAGCAATTTTTTGGGGGATTGGGAGGCAAAAATTTAATGAGGTGATATGAGGATATGAAAAAATAGAAAAAAAAAACTATGGTCTTGGGCCCGTAACTGGGTGATTAACACAACTTTAACGAAGATCTTTTACCCACAGACATGTTATGGAAGATCAGTGCTCCTGAGCAAATGAATATTTTAAAGATAATGGTTGAATTTGGTCAAGAATATTGTCAGTTTCACTGATCCGTGGGCACTCAATAGGGTGGATCAAACAAACTTATCGCAGGGGGCTTCATCCCCTAGACCAGTGGTTCTCAACCTGTGGTACGCGAGTCGATTCTTTTTTTTTCGACCGAAGGGAGTTATTAGTTCAGATGTGGTTGCTTTTGAGTTTTTTGAAGCCGTCGTCATCGTGGGTAGGGACAATCCCATCAATGACGGCCTACATTGGGATTCCGTTTTAATATATTTGACCACAAGTATTCCAAATGGATCCACTACAGAAATCATACAGCCTACTGCGACTTAAAATGGGCAATTTATTTTCTGTTTCGTTGTCGTCGGCAGCTCAACATAGTGGAAAATTTTTTTGATTGCCTTCGCTGCGCACAACTTATGTAGGTGATACACGAGCACTGCATAAAACCTCGAAATAGTACGTGGACCTTCCATGTCATGACTACTCGAAAGCCCCAAGTCATTGTCATGTAAGCNCACCGTTTATCTCTTATGTAGTGGCGCTAACCANTAATTTTTCCAACTCACAACTGAATTTTGTCAGTAATTGGTAATTGCCTGATAGTCCCGCAACCGCAGACCGCAGACAGCACACACGTAGATACACAATTCTGTACATCATGCGTANTATTTAGCCTATTCATTTTTTTCATCGAGAGGCAGGTACTCAACAATAAAAAATACCGAAACTGAATATTGTGCANAGTGTGAAAATAAATATATCTGCTGAAAAATACTCCAACATTTATTANTTTACATAACATTTCACAGACTGTGAAGCATTTGCTACAGGGCTNATGACACATCAGTAGCTGATTGATTCGATTAACATCAATACTGTGCCATAGCCAAATGGATTATATCACAAAAGAGGCNATTTTGGATAACGTTCTTTGAATGATCATAGTTCTTTGCNCATAATGATCGACTGTTTGGCAAGCTACTCTCCTTATGATGAATTTACCATTTTAAATCTTCATTGTGACGTGATAAACATATTAAATTTTTCCAACGGTAAATTTAGACCAGGGGTGGGCAAACTACGGCCCGCAGGCTCAAGAAAGGTATTAAAAATATTGATAGAATGCGTATTAAAAATCTAATTACTGCAGTACGCGATTAACCTTTTTCTTATCATATTTCACCACGATAATTATGTTATATTCTTACTNTAGTATATTGTTATTTCATTGCTGACGCGATAGCCCGACCTCAATGNCCAGTGCCCACACATTTCAAAGGGTTTTAACTGCTAAACATCGCAGAACGTCAAAACGTGAATGACTTTCGGATCACGAGTGTAATTCTACATTGGCCACTCCAGCAAGTTTATTACTTTTATTGCTGCAGTTGGAATAACCGATTCGCGCATGTGCTAGGTCGATTCGTTCACCGTATGTGCAGAAGTATTTATATTCATAAAATATANACATTATAATGGGAGGGTATTTGAAGCTAACATGGTTATGGCACTGTCNTCATCGTATGTCCTGGAGTTGAACCAAAANTAGAATCAGTCAATCTATAAACAGNTCACGGCTCACAGACTCAAATCTCCACCNTGTTTTTAAGACTCAGGACAACCGACTTTCATCCCTAGTTTTGAAAATTCGTTATTGAGGTAGACTAGCTTAGGAAATCTCGCCAACGTTTCTGACGAGCGTACGATGTCATCAAATCAATGGTTGGTTCGTTTTAAATAAACATATATATAATTTTCATATCCTCACTATATATTCAAATACCAATATTGCGTTTTGATTTATAATCCCAAATTCATATAGTGCGGCCAGGCGCGTAGCCAGGGGGGGTTTCGGGGGTCGAAACCCCCTTCTTTAGAAACGCGAAACCCCCTCCTTTAACACGAAACCGCGCCCTTTTTAAATGACCGCTCTGACGCTAATAGTCGGTTGCAATTCAATAAGTTGTATTATCAGTATTGCGCGCGGCCAATAACAAAAGTCGCGGCTAATTAACGAAAGTCGTATTGCTAATTAGCGAGATTCGTCCTGGCGCATTGCACTGCACAATGTAACGCGACACGATCTCCCGCTGAGATGATTGCGAAATCAGGTCATTCATTGTCGCGCGTTCGGCAATTATTGCTAGCCTCATTTACCGCGTCTCCGACAAGCCTAATTCCGCTGGCTTGAATAATCACATCTGCAATAGGCCCTGTGCGCACGATATCGTTACTGGCCTTCACAATCACATCTGCATTGGCTTGGTGTGCACGATATCTTCGCTTGCCTACACAATCGCATCTGCAATAGGCCTAGTACTAAAGATATCGCTAGCTTAACTACCGCGTCTCGGGCCTACCATGCATTGGCTCCTATTTCTCGATGGCTTGGATAAAATGCGATTAAGTGTATGCTGATTAGCGATTGTGATTAAAGAATGACATCTCGTAACTGAACGACATCGAATGTCCGCAATCATGTTCGACGCGTGCGTACGTACAGTACATGCGTAATTGATTACCACTAGTCTTCAGTTATAGTCCAGTAGGCTTGAGTTATAATAGAGGTAAGGTTGGAACCATCTGAAATCGGCGTCATTATAGCACATATTCCATAAAACCTCGTACATTTTTACTTGCGCAATTCGTCGCCGAGGCTACGTAAGACGCAAGACGCATTGATGAGCGGGCGTTTTTAATTGTTGGACGCTTTGATAATCGCACGAATTTAATTGTTCGGCGCGTTGATAAGCGCGTGTTTTCACATGTTCGACGCGTGCGTATTGGATTGTTCACGACAGATCAGGGAGTCGCTAATCAACAGCACTTCCGGACTCGTCGACAAGCTTATCATACGCCTATAATCGCCGACACGGGAATGTTTTATAATCGTTATTTACGCATCACATGTACTTAACCCTAACGAATCGATGCTACGTTACAAAATTCGAAAAAAATCGAAACCCCCCCCTTTTATTTCCTTATTTTTCGGCTGGCTACGCGCCTGAGTGCGGCCCGCGAATGGATTAAGATGTTAAATGCGGCGGTGAGCTAAAAATTTGCCAATCCCTGATTTAGACGATATCATTTCAATTAGATGTATCCGTTCCACAAGTCGTAGTTGTTGCAATACAACCATACAAATATACAATATCCTACCGCACTAGTAATGGGGTGTGATATTTTCAGAAACTACCACTTACAGAATAGCTACAGCTAATATAACCTAATCTGAATTTATTCCGCCAGGAAATTTTAATATTACAACCCCACAACGGAGATTTATATGTTATCTCATAAGCACGCACACAGAATAGAGTAGCCTCCAAACGGGGCCTACGATAACTTATCGATAACTTATCGTAGGCCCCGCTCCAAATTTACAAAATTGTTGATAAACATAATTTGTATTTTTTCAAATTATAGAGAAATCACGAGCAGTTTCGCTCCATAACTGCCAAGACTTCGGTACCCACCTACCCATCTAAACAGAATGGCCCTCTAAGATTAAATATTCTACTGTGCAAACGCATTTTAATTGCTAGATTGCCAATACCCAAAACATATTGCTGTTTTTTTGGGGTTTTAGAAAAACTTGTTTTTGCAAAATACCATTTTCCTGTAATACACATAACCGCTATTCCGGAATAACTTCAAGATGAGCTGCTCGACGTTAGGATGGACATTATATGTTCATTAGAAATCTGTTATTTAATTTTGGTGCCACATATATTGCGACTTGCGATCATACCCGAAGGTGTCGTCGGAAGCGTTACGCGTTATTGTTAAATTCGTCACCATCTTTGTGGGAATGGATTTTTGGTACTCGTTTATATCAAATCGACGACGCGGATTTTTAAGACTCGACCGCATATTGCAAGAAATGGAGCTACAGAATTAGCTTTAAAATAATAAAGGTTTTTACAATTTCTACATAAATGGTCTGATGTTAATTTCAAGAAAATTCATTTTATCGCTGTTTATCACTACCCTGCAGCTAAAATTTCCACAAGGCAGATGAAGGTTGTACGATAATTGAGCTGAATTTGAACCATAACTTAATGGGTCCGCAGAGGTCCGTGACGGTGCATAAGGGGTCTGCCAAGACAAAAAGGTTGAGAACCACTGTCCTATGATACAAAGTGTTTCAGTGTACGTACGAAAAAATCCTACCTTCCATCGACATCCCCCTTTCTGACTTGGGAAGTGCCGCAGTGCTTCCCCGATAACATGAATAGTCTTTTTCATCCGTCCCAACATGAAGATTTTTGCAAGCTCCTAGAACAATTTTTGGAAGCGTTAACATCAAGAATATTAAATCAATATTCCATTACATTAATGATAAACATTTATGGAAACCTAAGAACTTTTCTCGTGCTGGCCAGTTATCCAAGAGCTACCGGCACGATGAAGGAAACAAAACACAGTTGAATTCAAAACCAAATGGAGAATTATGACACAATAATGTCGAATTCATAAATAACATCAATGGAGCCAGAGCATAGCAACAATGCAGCGTATAGCAATGGTAGCGTAACTGTGTGTCACGCTCATAGGTGCCGACTTACGAGGTTACGAGGTGGCGCAACCACCTCGTCACCCTATTTACGAGGTGGCGGCCACCTCGTAAAAAATGTTCAAATGCCCAAGTGATTTGTGACCAGTAATTAGTAATCAGGCGAATCGATGCGTCCTCGTTAGAGACGTCTTCAATTTCGATACGCGCGAGTGCCAGGCCCGTAGACACGGAGGTTTCGGGGGTCGAACCGCCGTATTTGAAACGCGAGATCTCGTCATTTTGAAATGGCCAATGACCATTCCAGTTGCAATTCAATAATTGTGTTATTCAGTGTTCCGCGCGGCCAATTTGCGAGAAGCGTGTTGTCAATTGCCGAGAGATGGTCGCGAAAGTAGGTCATTCATTCCCGTGCGCATGGCAATCGTCGTTAGCCTGATTTGTCGCGTCTCGAACAAGCCTGGTTTCGCATCTGCAATAGGCCCATTGAGCACTATATCATCGCTTGCCTGAACAATCGCATCTGCATTGGCGGCTTCGGCCTGGAATGCACGATATAATCGCTATCCTATATAATAGCATCTGCAATAGGCCTGGCGCGAAAGATATCATTGCTGGCCTAGCATGCTTTGGCTCCTATTTCTCACTAGTTTGGAAACAATGCGGTCGAGTTTACGCTCATTAGTGATTGTTTTATGTCAGGGGTGGGCAAACTACGGCTAAAGAAACTTATTGAAAATATTGATAAAATGCGTACCAAAAATCAAATTAATGCAGGGACTTGATTAAACTTTTTCTTAGTATATTTCACCATGATAATTCTAAGGCGGTGGTTCTCAAACTGGGGGGCGTGAAAGCATCTGACGGGAGGCGCGAAGCTGGTCTCACTGGGGGGCGTGAAAGCATCTGACGGGAGGCGCGAAGCTGGTCTCAACTGAAATTTTTTTTCGCGCCTCGCGCGATTTACATGCTGTTTATAAGTACTGCCCTGTATTTAGTCTGAATTTCATATTTAAAACAGTCGTAACCTTCCATGCCACCAAACTATCCGTTAGGCTTGCTAGCTTCCTGGTTGCATTTTGTGATATGACGATAAGGGGGTACAATGGGACAACCGACAATCATCTCTATAGTTTTGACGAATTGGTTATTGAGCTCGACCAGCCTATGAAATCTCGCCACTGTCTCTGACGCGTGTACGATATCATCAATAGCAATGTTTGTTTTGTTTTAAATAAGCATATATATTATCTCCATGTCCTCACTATATAATCAAATACCAATATTGCGTTTTGGTTTATAATCCCAATTTTACATAGTGCGGCCCGCAAATGGATTCAAATGTTGAATGCGGCCCGCGAGCTCAAAAGTTTGCCCACCCCTGTTTTATGTCATAGCCTATTGATTAAGAGTGACATCGTGAATCTGAATAACATCGAATCGCTGCACATTGACTTTAACTTGCGTAATTGATTTCCGCTAGTACTCCAACGTAACGATCAGAAGATGTGTATCTTGACTCGAGTTCTAAATGACGGCCAAGGTCTGAACCACCTGAAATCGTTGCCATCAGGTTCGGACATTTGGTTTTGCGAAATCTATCGCCGAGTTTGCGTATTAAGCGCGCGTATTCGATTGTTCACCAGAGATCAGGGACTCATCGCTAATTGATAGCACTTCCGGATTCTTTGGCAAGCTTATCATACGCCTAAAATCGTCATCACGAAGAGATTATATGTTAGTCATTTACACATGTATGTAATACTAATTGAATTGGTGCTATATTGGTAAATTTGAAAAAAAAAAATCCTAGCTCTCTCGATTTTCCGATTTTCCTAGCGTGTGCCGAGTTGCACTATCCTAGATCTCCTCTCCCGACTAGACACCCAATCAGACGTTCTGCTTTTCTAAAATCGTAATTATTTGCGCCGATATACGTTTACAAAACCATCCTTGAGCTAGCTAGCTTCGTGATAGTCTTGGTAATCACAGCGCGAAATTGAAGGGTCTGTTGGTGTGTGCCTGCAAATTGGAATTCATTTCTGCGCATATTCGTTTCTCTAGCAAGGCGTAAATCGGGGAATGCACCTATGCTGCCAAAATCGGTGTTTTAATCCGCAAACAATCGCCACGATGCGATCTACTCAACGCGAAGCCAGAAACTGCAACAGACAATTACTGATTGGCTGAGCAATTTCGCGTTTGTAATCATCATTACTGGACGCTTGAAACTTCATGCTCGAGAGTTGTCATGTGTTGCTTGCGAACTTGCTAGACCAGTGGCTTAGGGTACTTCGTTACTCACACGACGCATTGCATTGATGCAACTCCAAATTCCCAGTTGCGTAATTTCTGATTTTTGTTCGATGCATTCCGTCGGACGGACTGGTAGCGCAGTTACACTTTCGAATGATCGTGCCGTTTTAAGATTCCATTTAATAACTCGACTGCACGGTCTGATATTAATGAATGCAGGGCCGATATTAAAACGTCACACGAATGGTTTAACCACCAGCAGCATGTAGTAAAGTCCGTTTTAGTGTGACGGTGAATTCATAGATATAGACCAGTGGTTCCTAACCTTTTTCGACTCATCACCCCCTTTTCAAGCTCCGCACCGATCATCGCCCCCCAAATATTGGGAACCGAAAAATAGGCATACAAACTGTAATCGCCGACGATTTGACCTAAAAAAGGTCATTTCTCCGACTTGACTCCAAAAGGACCGTAACAGCACTTCGTCAGCCCCCAAAACGTGTGTCTTTGGGCCCCGATATGGTGATAAACCAAACGTCTGGGCCCTGGGGGGCTTTGCCCCTCAGACTCCTCCCCCGATACCTCTTTACCGCTACTTCTCAGCAAAAACTATTGGACTCTTTAGTTAGTTAGTCGGCTTAATTCGCGTGAAGCGCGAAAAATTTCTATCATCCATGATTGGATCGGTCAATATGTTCGGGAATTGCATATATATTGCTGTCAATTTTTTATCCTCTCTCTGCTCATGTATTCAGATTTACCGGTAGAGCTGANTGAGGTGTCTTGGAAAATGTAGGATCCGTAATTATTAATTAAAAATATTCTGGCGGACCCGTGGGTATAAAGACTTCGTTAGGTGATGGCATTTCGTGGCATGTCTGCTATGTCAAAAGATATTCAAATCGCCCATACGTACTGAACTAAAAGACGAACACGATTTAGAATTGGTATTTCTGCACTCACAATTGATTTTTCTCTGCGGGATGGCATTTGTCTTGTGGGATTCTGATTGCCAGGACAGGAACATNTGGCGCCAGCCATTTAGGGGCCTATGGACAATTACACATATATGTGTATCATATNTGGTACATATATCGAAGTCGGTCAGCATNAAGACAGTGCTTTTCCGCCAAGGTTTTCTCGTTCTGGCACANTTCTCGAAGTCGCATGTTACATGGCCTGAAATTTCATATGCCTTGCTGCGTCATGGCGTGGTAATGGCTGAGCGATGCCTTTTTCTATATCTCATGCGTATTATTTCTTGGGTGACGGTTATCCAATAAGCAAGAAATGTGACATCGCTAAATCGCGCGCAGCGCGAAAATATTTTAAAAAAGTTGCATCAATTTCCCAAATATTACTCTAATTCATGTTAATTCATGAACAAATTTTGGGACCCTTCGAGCTCGGGCCTCCCATCCNAATTGGGGGTTTGGGGTGCGGTAATTGCGGTCCTAGACTCCAATATAGCGGTTTCAACGCGCCATCGCCCCCTTCGTCCGTTNTCGCCCCCTTCGCTATTTTCGCCCCCCTGGACCGCCAAATCGCCTCCTGGGGGGCGATATCGCCCACGTTGGGAACCACTGATATAGACCAATTATGACGTCACAAGACCTCGCCACCTCGTCAGAAATGAAAAGACNGCGCCTATGGTCACGNTGTCATACTTTTTACGCAGCCGTTGTTATACGTTGCATTGTTGCTATGGTCTGGCTCCATTGATGTTATTTCTAAATTCGACATTAATGCNTCATAATTCTCAATTTGGTTTTGAATTCAATTCTGTTTTGTCTCCTTTATCGTGCCGGTAGCTCTTGATAATTGGCACGCGAAAAGTTTTTTAGGTTTAAATAACGTTTATCATGAAGGTAATTTTGAAAGCAGTATTCAAATTTTGTACCACCAACCAGTTATTCAATTACTATTTATCTTCAGCATAACGCGAAACAATAACTTCATATTGTTAATTTATTCGCTAAAAGCTTTTCGACTGACTGACTCGAGTCATAATACCGTGACTCGGACTAGGCCCTCTGCTCGCTGACTTAAACTTGACTCGGTGGTGAATTGAAAATGACTCGACTTGATTCGAGTCAAAACTATAAAAGTGAGATTGACTTGCTGAGTCG
>ATSW01007614.1:0-12595 GCA_000444245.1 Botryllus schlosseri
TTGGTTGGAATGAATTCAAATTTGGTGTGCGTCGTTTTTTAAGGCAACCTAACGATTTAATCAAGTAACCAGCAAGATTCAGGAAAAAAGGTTATTTTTGAACAGCCCTACTGGACAGTAACGAAGTACTTCTACTTTTTGGAAGTACTCAAGTAGTATTGCTCTACTTCTGGTACTTACTCAAGTAGATCTGATTTCCTCTATTTTTACTTCTACTTCGTAATATTTTGTGATCTACTTACTTACTTTTCGCTATTTTCAGTTTGTCAAGTAGAAGTAGATTAATCCCCCAATACGAATGATAGCCTTAGGAATTTCGGGGCTGTTTTCACGGAGTACCAACATTTATTATTCATAAAAGTCAAGGAAAGCCCAGAAATTTTGTTGCGCTTCGCGCACAGTATTTATAAAGTGACATTTATGTATCAGTGAATATAATTTAGGAACCGGATTGCTTCGTTCCGCTCACACCGCATTGTCACCCAAATAAAATATTTCATCACAGTAAATGGCCCACCATAACGTTTGAAACTACCGTTTCGCAATCTTGGTATCTAGCAATTACCTATCATATCGTAATCTAGCAGCCCATTCATTACGTGTCTTGCTTATCAGGAAAATCCAGCTTTTTTAACGTTACACCTGTTTTAGCAGGTCACCTTCGAAGCTTTATGGACGAAAAGACATGAAATATATTTTCCGCTTTTTAGAAGTGGTATTTGTAATTCACTTTCAATTGCGAGTTAGCATTCTTTGAGTTCTAATTACTTTCAGTTCTTTTGTCTGCAGAACATACATGTTGAAGCATAAAGCAAGTGTAGTAATGTCTCTATTTTCAGAAAATAAAGCTCCACTAACAAAACTTTTGCGATCCATAATATTTGTTATTAACGTGAACTAATCTCGCAAAGTGATGAAACCGTATCCGATACAACTTCTACGTATTGCTCTTCGCCTAAAATTGGGTCCTTATCATATGGGGCTAGGGGGCCATGGCATGATATTCTCTAAAACGGGGTCTTTTGGTAAACAAAGGGTTAGTATTGCATTTTCATATCAATACTATAATTCGCATCCCATGTGAAAGAATGCTTATTCTGTCGAAAATTGATACCTCCTGGGATGCATCAATACGAATCTAGCTCTCTGCACCTTCCCCATAGCTCGAAGTAAGACTGTTTTCAAAACTACTTACTTGCTTGAGTAGATTTAAAGTCAGTCAATTCTACTTCTACTTCGAGTAGTTTTAGGTGGCTCATTGAAGAAGTACTTCTACTCGTACTTGAGTAGATTTTTTCGTTGCTACTTCTACTGGAGTAGCTTTCTCGACTACTTTGACCACGAAAGGTGGTGCCAACGAAGCAACAATTCTCAATTTTGTGAACGATTACCGTAAAATGATGTGAATTCAGCCATTAGCAGTAGCACAGCATCTTATGAAATACATCGGAGCTACTTTTCGAACAACCGGCTCCATTTGAATTTTTATGTAGATCTCCGACTTCAAAGCCCTGGTTCTAGTTGCGGATATTGCAAAGTGAGTCGTTCTAGTTGCAGATTTTTAAAATTCAGTAGCGACATCCAAAGATCCGTTAGGACCTGCCCGGCTAGCTGGTGGATTGTGTGATTTAGAAATAAGCAATGTATGTCGTTCACATGCAACACATTGATCGGACGCGAGATGACAAGACCGCGACCTCAACATTAAAGTCCTTGATTTCTACAAGCGAAACATCAGGCCTGGCACGAAACGACCAAACTGCTATTAATTCGAACATGTAACTGGTCGTAACAATGACTGAAGGTCCTTACAACACGACGTTTCCTGGAAGCTAAATAATAAAAAAATGGAGAAGAGTTTTACAAGTCGACACCCTATGCAAGAAAATCTTACAACTCATTCTCCTTCAATATCACACACATATGACAAAGGCAGAGGGTCGGCAGTATTTATTAAGTAAACTCGACTGAGAAGTACTGGCACATATTTATTGCACAATCAGCATTCCCGGATGTAGTCAGGGACTCTATGTCCATCATGCAGTGATCACTTTTGAATGAAAAACAAAGTCCTGATAACATACAAGATTATGATGACCAGTTGGTAAATAGATCAGACCAAGACATAATACCATAAAGAAAGCGGCTCTATAGAGCGTCCAGAAGTTTGGCTTAGTCGCGGACAGTAGGGTTGTTCAAAAAAAAATTTTCAAATCTCACTCGCTTAGTGACTAAATCGTCAGGTTGTGCAAAAAAACGATGCACACCGAATTTGAATCAATTCCAACCAGTAAAGGCCGATGCAATCTTGAATTGAAATTTTCAATTTATTAGGGAAAAAAAATTTCAAATTTTTCTGTCAACTCCATGAAATTGTTGGGTTGTCTTCAAAGACGATGCGAAACAAATTTGACTCAATTCCAGCTAGTAGAAGCGGAGTTATTTGAGTTTTTCGTTGATACTTTCGTTGATACCACCAATCAAGGATACCGGTAATCCGAGAATTATCAACGAAAAACTCAAATAACTCCGCTTCTACTAGCTGGAATTGAGTCAAATTTGTTTTGCATCGTCTTTGCAGAAAACCCAACAATTTCTTGGGGTTTACAGAAAAATTGATTTTTTTTTAAATTTTCTCTAATAAATTAAAAATTTCAATTCAAGATGGCACGGCCTTTACTGGTTGGGATTTAGTCAAATTTGGTGTGCATCGTTTTCTTAGACAACCTGACGTTTTAGTCACTAAGCGAGTGAGATTTGGAAAAAAAAGTTTTTTTTGAACAACCCTAGACTGGACAGGCTACTACTAGTCATTGTATAAAAATAGGTTCAACATTCTCAAATGTCAATAACCGAGGGGTAATGTATAAACCTCCAAGCATGTATATTTCAGTTTCATCACAATGTAACAAAAGTAGGTGTCAAGCCCAACCAAGCCCATTGTAGCACTAACCACATACAACCAACATCCAATCATCTCAATTTATATAAGTTTTATGGCAGTGGTGAGTCATTCGAAAATTCATACAAAGATTGGAGTGACAACAACTGAATACCTACTACGATGGAAGTCAAGTTAACAAAAAAGACATGATCATCATTTTGTAATTGGAAAAAGCTTGACGACAGTCTTGACAGACAAGCTACATTTTACAATCGGAGCCGACGGGAACTTCACTTTCGAAAAAATTGTTTTTCACAATGTACCTTACGCATTGCAAAATATGATTTCGTTCTTTCCTAATATCATTGGCAAGCAGCATCTCTAAGAGCGACTGACGTTTTTGTTTGTTGCTAGAATTATTTTGCCTATGCATTGGTTTGGCAGATTTTAAATGATCAGGAAATTTCGGCTGTGATACAATCTCTTGCTTGGGTTCACATGAGACAGATTCAAATGTCGAGTTATCTGGATTATCCACAGCTGAGACTGTACTGTCTTTATTTGGCAGTTGGTTTTCAATTCCCTGGTTTTCTTCACTTTCGGATTCCGAGTCTGATGCATAGCTTTGCATTATGGAACCAAGTCCAGTCGCGCATCCATTGCTTAGTGTGGTAACAGTTGAAGCTTCCTCTCCTGATGATATTTCACCAGACGAGTCGTGAGGATTGCTAAGGAGCAAACTCGTTTCTGCGGTATTTTGTAATTTTTCCGGCAAATGATTGGGGGAATTAAACGTAGGTACCACAGGTGTAGGTAATGTCTTTTGCTTTTTGACACGCATTTTTCCAAACTGCTTGTTATCCAAGACGTTACCTTGCTTTCGACGTTCATCATTTTCCATTTCCTTTTTTCGAATGTTCGATGCCGAAGGATACTTTCTTTTCCTTTCTTCTCTCCAGCGCTCTATTTCTTCTGGCGTTTCCAGCTTGACGCGCAGGCCATTCGGGCCGTGGAGATTCTGCTTGTGCATGGCGACAAGTTTGAAGTGAGCTTCAAAA
Organism: Botryllus schlosseri; assembly: GCA_000444245.1. Lineage (NCBI taxonomy): Eukaryota > Metazoa > Chordata > Ascidiacea > Stolidobranchia > Styelidae > Botryllus > Botryllus schlosseri. The sequence continues at coordinate 3,943 of ATSW01007614.1, forward strand.
CTACAGCCAGGCTCATCGCATTTCACATGCTGTTGATAATGTTCGATCTTTTTGGCATTGTTTTTGAAGCCACGGTCGCACACGTCGCAGTAATCTGTAAATACCGGTTCTTTGCGAGTTTTCTTCTGCTTGATGCGGTTGTAATTTCCGTTATACGGACTTCTCTGCATCCTCGGAGGGGTTGGTGGAAAAGGCCCGCCGCCCCATTGTGTGGGTTGAAAATAATTAGGTGGTGGTGGAGGTGATGAAAATGGTGGCGGAAGACGCCATTGTGTCGATCCCTGGTGATTCACGTCACCCTGAGGTGGCCATCCGTAGCTCATATCTGCTAAATTTCCAACGTCTTGACCACAGCGCTTCGACGACGCCCGTACCAGATCAGATGTAAACAAATGAAAGCTTGTCCGCGACACATGGAAGCATCATAGAGTTTCGCATCGTTCTTGCCAGATGCAATTCCATATAAAGAGAGAAAGAGAGAGCCCACCGAAATACATTACAAACAGACAGCATCATCTAATGCGTTTGCAATTAATCGGCGGTTCTTTTATTTTATCTGTTCGATATACACTATGGACAATGCGATACACGATGCAGAATGCGATGAAATGGCAGATAATGTGAGGATATCGATACGACCAAGTATCTATCAATATAACATCCACCTAAGCGAAATGCCCGATTCAACGGTGTTCGAGCTTGATATTTCGGCTACCTTTCTTTAGATGCCTCTCCTTTTTGTTTTCATTCCTTCACCACTTGAGTCTTTCTCTGGATTGGATATTGGTTTTGTAAACACGTCACGGGAGCAGCGACGAAGAGGAGGAGGAGCTTATTTTCGAGGTTGTCAATGAAAGGAAGGAAAGGACGTAGTTTATTTTTGTCCTTGATGTTTTTGCGGCATATACACCGACTCATGATATACTAGGGTTGTCATACGTCCGGAATTTCACTGTTCAAACTAGCGTCCAGGAGGAATTTCTAAAATATGCCAAATGTCCGGAATTTTGAAGACTTGAAGTAGGCTGATAATTTTTTCGTAAATCAACAGAAAAACATCATTTTTGGGAATGTTTATGCTGATGCATGATATTTTTCTTCGCGCTACGCGCGATTTTCTATCACATTTCTTGATTTTAATATGATGACTACACCACCCTCGCAAAAACTGCAATAAAATATAATTGAATAGTATATTCATATTGAAATGAACCCGAATATTTTCGGCTGACACTCGTCAGGGGTAATCGTCAGCAACTAGTAGAGAATCCGAAAGAACAGCGTATATCAACAATCGTAACACAAAATATGACGTCACCAGCACGAAATGTCGAATACGAGAGCGTTCAATGTACTATTTTAGATGATACACGAACTCTTTTTGTTGACACAGCCTTGGCTGGTGTATTTTGATAAAAGTCGACTCCAAGGCACACAAATGAAACTGTGTGGTGCATTGGGACGCACCGCAACAATGCCTAACAATGCTGTATGGCTCTTTTTCTCTTGAGCTACTCTCTCGTTATGCATGAAAGCATTGTTGCGTCCCAATGCCAATCTCCATGACAATGAAAAATTCCAGGCTGATTGTGGGAGTTTCAGGGCTACGAGCGGAATAAAATTTATATTTTCGTAATCAGTGCAGAGTCAGCTTTCGATTGATACCCGTTTTACCAAATTTAACGCTCGACAAGCCGGTCAAAAATGACCGTCAAATTGCCTGTAGCCAAATGGAAATTGTGACGTGATACAATTTCACTGAGGCGTGAGATTTGCCTGTGTCGACACCATATAGGACACTATTACTGCGTTTCCATGCACGGCCGATGGGCCCATTTTCGAGAGACTCGGCCGACGAACGAGAGAATTTTGTTGCGCAAGCACACCCACGTCGGCCGACTTGTCGACCATCGAGTGAATCCTTCGGCTTAGCCCTTCGGCCATGCTTGCGCTGTGTCTTCGATTAGCGAATTGGTATTCGCTACTTACAATTAGGGCTGGGCAAAATCGAGTACCTGAGTGATTCGATTCTGAATCACGTAAAATGCTTCGAGTCGAGTCGAGTAATCGAGTATCACTCATTATGACGTCATAGCATAATATTATTTGTCAAAGTTCAAATATGTACCTTTTAAGCGACCACAAAGAATATAATGCCTGTTAGCCATCATATTAAGGATACTTTGTTATTTTTTTCGACCATACCGATTTCATTGCACTTGGTGACAATATTGTGGGATGATCATGACTTCGGAAATGTGCTATTTCCAGTAACGTTCGTAGCTTTGTACTTCATGTTTCGTATGCTACGATACGGCCAATCAAGGTTCCAAGGCTTCAACAGTGAAATTAGCATAAACTCGTTGATCGTTGATAAACTCCTCGTTGATAAATCAACTTTCAGTGGTGAGGAACGTATAATTTCAGTACTCGAAAAAATCGTCTTTTACTACTCGACTCGAATCATTAAAATTAATACTCGATTCAGATTCGAGTACTCGAATCATTGTGCCCAGCCCTACTTACAATACACTTTTCGTATGAAATTAGCTATGGCTGCACTCCGGACGGATCTTGGACGCATTGAGAAACCCGGAATTTAATTGTGATTGCAATGGAATTTAGTAGTACCGGTACTGCTACGAATTACCCGTAGGCTACCGAAATCTTCGCGCTCTGATCACATACGCTGCTGCCACAATTCGAGGATTTGTGTTCTTGTGCATGGGTACAATACAAACTATACTGTTTGAACTCAAACTAGGAAAACCTATTCACATTCCCCTTGTAAGCAAATCATCAACAGACACTGGAAGTTCATGTCTGAATCATGACGACGAATCAGCAGTACCGCGGTAGACTACTGGACAAGTTACTATTCTGCGCTCGAAATTATTGGACCACGATATCCCATATCTATATCCCCACATACTAAGATATGCCACCAATTTTCATCTTTTTCAATTTTATTTTATCTTCTGTTAGTTTTAAGCAATTTGTTCATCATGACCATTTTACATGTTGGATGGATTTAGGCCTACGTGATCGAGGTCAAAGCGTGTTGTTTGATTGAATGACCGCTACACGTAATCTCGCTTCATTCCTACCGAGTCATTTATCGCAATCTTGTGATTATTATGAAATTATTACATCAAGTAAGTCAAAAACGTCGCGATCGCTTCGCCCACCTAGTTCGGCCAAGTCACGGTCGGATTATGCCTTGTCATGGAATCACGGCCGACATGTACAACGCATGCGTCACGGCCTTTCGGCCGACCGTCGGCCGAGCATGGAAACGAAGTATATGTTGGAAACCACTGGATGTGGGGTGTTTATAAAGCTCCGTGGTGCGCACCGGCATTAGGCTGATAAACGATTTTATTGGTGAGGCATGAACATGAATTAACTCTGATCATGTGGGCGGAGAGTAGTAACTATCTAGTGATATATGGAACAACCAATATTATTGACAGAATTCATTCAAAAAATTTAACGAACAGATGCATATAGAAACCAGATTCATATAGCAAGCTCCCCCCTCCCCAGAAGTTGCATCAATTACCCTATGGTGGGCTCAAAATCATTGTTTATTTGGGCGGGAAGGGACTGAAAACATGTGCTTTAGGTCCCGGTTACACAACACACAGCCACATACTCCGGAACCAGTTCGTGACCACCTCTATGGTGTACGAGCGAAGCTTTGCTAGTGTGACGTCATAATCCACTAGTGGGCGCTAAAGAGTGTCCGGAATTAGGGTCACAGAAATATGGTAACCCTATGATATACATACACACGATCTGCGCATATGCATACCATGTCAATGGTGTTTTGAGAAATGCTGTAAAGAAAGTACCAATGAATAAGACAACTGGAATAAAATGAGAGATACGTTTTGGGTTTCACTAGACCCTAAATGTCCCAAGTCTCATGCAACGCTTGAATCAACGCTTCCCAACCTTTTTCAGTTCGCGACCCACTTATGATCCAAATTCCGTTGTGCGACCAATTCAACTGAAAGGTTTGAAAGTCTTGCGTTACGTGACAAGACATTGATCGTGACAACATTCATTCAGCGCCGCACTCGTAATCATCACCAGTCCAGAAAATGCACCGAGAAAAAAACGGCGTTCGACTCGCGCCATCACGATCGCTCACCAAAGTGAGAGTCCGAACGAGAGATTCTGGCGACAGTTCGATGTTTCAACTAGGTATTTTCACTCAATTTCTCTATGCGGGATGGCATTTGTCTTGTGGGGTCTAGATTACCAGGACTGGAACATTCAGCGCCAGCCATTTAGGCGCCTATGGACAATTAAACATAAGGGTAGTTCTTTTCGGCCAAGGTTTTCTCGCTGCCGATCGTTCTGGCACACTACTCGGAGTCGCATGTTACATGGCCTAAAATCTCATGTCTTGGTGCGTCGTGGCGCGGTAATGGCCGACGGCGAAATACCTATTTCTATAAAACATGGTTATTTTTTCTTGGGGGGAGGGCACCCAATAATCTAAATATTTGGCCATATGAAATCGCGCCAAGCGAGAAAATTTGTTGAAAAAGTAACAGAAATTTTCAGAAATAATTTTAGCCCTCCCAATTGTAATCCAATAACTGCATCTGGTCTTATGTAACACATTCCACATTGTCTCGATTGATCGCACAGAAAATGAACGTAACGTGTTAGTGAAGACCGAGATGAACCACATCTCGAAAGTATTTAGTTTCAGTCGCACATTTTTGCGTGTAATTTTGATCAAGACCAAGTTAGCACTTCCTGCGAATCATCATATTTCACATTACGTGCGAATACATGCCTCTTCGTACGAATCACCTACCCATTACTTACGCCATACTTCATTGCTTCAGAATCATGCTTCGGTACTCATATACGAGACTTGATAAATCATCACAGCCCTGCTCCACAGTGACGATATATGCCGCCTACACGTACACACACAGCGAAAAGGCACTCAACATTTATTGAGACCACTAGCTGCAAACAGACACAGTGACGGCTGACACAACGTACAAGTAACCTATCATATTTCCATGTCAGAATCATTTTGAGAATCAGGATCGCTAGCGTATGAATGCGCCTCCGTCTGCTGTCTCACATCCTGCGTGAAAGCGGGCCTGTTGAACAGCCGGGGACGCGACGGTGTTGTGCGGCTGAGGAAGCGCCCGATATTCGGAGTGTAACGAGACAGCAGAGATAGACTCGTGGTAGCGACGTGGGAACGAAGACGGTCCATGGCGTCTTGCACTTGATTCACCCGTCGATCGGCATAATCTTTAAAAGATATAAGATGATACTACCAGATGTGGTTCAAGTAGTCGGCCTTGGTAGCAATTTCCACGTAAGTATAAACGTTCCAGGCCTAGTTTTGCCAAACAAATGAAAACTGACAAGTAGCAGTAATAGGTAGAGAGTAAATGTAAGTATTCCAGGCTTTGTTTAGTCTAAAAAACAGCTAGTTAAGTAGTCTACTAAAATCCTAACCACTCGAGTATGCAGTGCAAGTTACATACTCGATTACAAGATACATCCAATGCAAAATGACGAATTGTGATGCTGCAGATAAGTGTGCAATNTCATATACTCAGTTACGGCAGCGTTGCAACAACTCGAGTCAACTTTTTCAGATGGCTTGACTTGACTAGAGTCAAAATGTGCAATGACACAAGGTAGTGACTTGATCCCAACACCGAGCCACGGCGATGCAGCAGTTATTTTGTAGTTTTTATGACAATTTCATTCATAACTAGGGCGATTTTTTTTACATTACAAAAAATGTCAAAATTTTGTAACGTCACGTCACAAAACTACAAAATTGTCAAAATTGCTTACAAAGTCAAAATTATTTTGCAGCCTGCATTTCGTTTGTATCGTAGATGTTTGGACTGTCGGTAAACTTATCATTTGATATTTTACAGCTTGAAGCCTACTTTACAGGCCTACCGTTGTAGACGGCACATTGTCTGCTCATTGTGAATCATAAACAGTCAAATGAAACAAACAGGTTGACATGATGTTGTGCTCAACGTACAGCAATATCTTAACAGAAGCAAGACTGTGTGGGCATTGGGTCTTATATCAAGAAGCGCATGATGAAAAATTGTGATGCAGACAACATTGTCAGAATGAAGCAANACGGTGTGTCACCAGCACCAGCAGTGTACGCACAAGCACAACTTCAGTGTTGCCAGCCAACAACTGCTGCTGTTGAAGGTTCCTTTTCCCCGAGAATGTAGCAAAGTATATTTCGTTCTACTACAACAAATTTTAATAATTTCTACGATAATGTGTGATGCAACTACAGGGATTCTTCATAGGTCCAGATTTCGTTAAAATAAAGTTTTTTCAGGTCAAACTACTTCGTAAGGAAAGACAGTTCCAACCAGAAATGCAGATAAGTAGCACAATTCCAACACCATGTGCGAAGAAGCCNAATTTACATACATGCGGGTAAAATTTTGTCAAAATTAAGTTTTTTAACATAATTTTTAAGGTCAGAATCTTGCGTTTTTTAGGTAAAAAATAGCCCTAATCAAAACAGTATCTGCAAACATATCCTAAATTACAGTGTATAACCCAAGTAGTTTTTCCTAAAAAAATAGCAAGTTCAAGTGGAAATTGTCGAAGAACTTTACTAGCGGAGTATATAGCACGAGTGTGCAAATCCTATTTGCGTAGTCTGTAATCGTAGAAGTACTTCATTACTGAACAAAAACATCTCCGGACAATTTGGCAATTACCGATAAAGCAGCACGATTCATACCTGACATGTTGTTATTGCTCGCCGCAATTAAATCTTCCAAATCCTCCTCTTCTTCGTCACCGTCGACAGGAAATCGTGCGTAGTCGTCGGTGTCGATGGATTTACAAAAATAAATTGCGTACTTTAGTTTTTCGTCCATAATTGCCTGCGTCACGTACCGCGAACGTTAAAGTAAGTGTAGTCATTTTACAAGCGCAGATTCGAATACCTTCGAGCTGTAGCGCGGCAATTTCAGAAGGAAAAAACAGGTGTAGGACTCGGGTAGGTAGTAATCTGGCGGGTTGTATTTGTCTAAAACCTGAAAATACGCAACCCGGACTGAATCACGGCAGGGTGGTCAAAGTATTCAGCGTTGCAACTCAATTGAAAATAATTTTTGAATTAAAATTTTTTACATTAAAATAAGTATTTTAAATTTCTGCACAACTACAAGCAGAGGTAACGATTTACAAGACATAGCTACAAGACTGCTACAACACTCTAGTTACCTGTATAACGAAATCCCGTCCCCTGAAATCCGCGATGGTTCTCGGCAGTCTGGAGCGACCCCAGACAAACCGCAGAAACAGTGACTTTTCTTCATTCGTCATGGTGTCCATGATTTCCCAGAACCATTTCTGCAAGTGCTGGTCGGCCGAGGTGCCTTTGAACGACGCCACCGATTTCAGAAGACTAAGGGGAATTTCGGGATTGCCGCAGACCTGCACAAAAAAAGTTACTGAGTAGCGCCATAGTTAGTCAAAATCGGCCGAATTTCGAATACCATAGTTTCGATTTCGTTCCTGGTGAACAGTGACAGCAGCGGCAGCGGTATGACGCAGGCAATGCCGCCGCGAATCAGATTGATGTAGTGATCGAATTCGTGTAATCTGAAAAGAGGGGCGTTAAAATATGTTCTGCCCAACTGTACGATCGGGTGTTGGGGACAATTTGGTAACCGTTTCTGTACATGGGCAGAGGCAGGTTACCATGGCAGGTTACCTGCCAGCCTGCCAAACATGCAATGCAAGAAGCTGGAGCCTTGTCCGTCAATTAGAGAAATGAAACATCAAATTTTAAATTGATTTAGATGTTTGAAACCTATTTTTCTGTATGGCGTTGTAATAGAGAGTTATGGTGTACTTTGGGTGTACGTCAGTGGTGTAAGTGTTGTACGAAACTGTTTAAAGTCGCCTACGATTCTTTTCGGACAAGTTATATGTGAACGTTAAGGAGACTGTTAACTGTTAAACAAACTTCGATAAATCCTGACGTGTGGAAGTACAATAGAGGCTATAGCAATGAGCAAAGTCAAATATTTCACAGGATACTAAACGATCATAATGAAGCTAGCGGTACTTCACAGGACTCTGAGAGCTTCGCCTTCCAGAAAACTCAAAATGCTTGCATCAAATTGCTCTACTTCTACTTCTACTAGAATGCCAACAATGAGTACTTCTGAAAAATACTAGGCTTGGGCTTCAAAATTCATTTCTCAAAATCATAGGGTTCAGTCACAAAAGCCATTATGTACCGCGTCAGTCTTGAGACTCATCAAACGAGCTACTGGAAGTTAAGTTTTATTAAAATGGATTGGGAAAGATATCGAATTCCTAATACCCAACCGTGATATTACAGCACCCACTATACAATTACAGGGAAAAACACCAAAACCGAGCTCAAAACTGCTAACTTGGCCACGAACATCGCAACAATTACCTGTACTGAATCGCTTGACGTACGTATTCATTACGGTTTGTCACGGTGACGGTAGCATGCAATTTGCTCAACGAGACGACCTTTCAAACACAAATATGACAATCGCCACTCTTCAAAACGCTAGGTTCTAAGGCAACTCACCCGTCCAGCGGCAGACTCTATTGTGAACGGTAAGTT
>ATSW01007615.1:0-16921 GCA_000444245.1 Botryllus schlosseri
TTGAGCGAGCTCATTGAATAAAAAATGGTTATCATATGATTTTTTTTCAAATATAGATAATAACTGAAGACATCTTGGACGGTACAGAACAATTGCGGATACTCGACTTGTCTCATAACAAGCCATTGGCATACCTGCCTCGCAATGTCTTCTCGAAGCTGCGCTCTCTGGAAAGACTAATGATGAGTAGCTGCAGTCTACGAGTCTTATATCCGGAGCATGTACAGACAGCTTACGAGTCAGGCTCGCTAACTAATTTCGACGGACGATACAACGATTGGCAGTGCGGGGACTCAGCGAGCTCATCAAATGGACGAGTAGCAACAACTTCAGCGAAATCGCTGACATGGGTCTCTGCTCCTCTCCAGAACATTCGCAAGCAGACACAGTTCTCAGTCAAAGCCAGTTCATTGTGTGCCCCATCTCCGAAGAGAGCTTGAACGCCATCATTACAATCTTTGCGATACTTTCTGTTATGATTATCGTATCAATCGTTTGGTGTTGTCACAAAAAGCGCCACGAGAAGCTGTGTTCCGAGCTGTCCACCGTTAGAATAGAAGAGTATTTCGGCGACTGCCTGACTCATACGCGTCAAGAGCCGAACGCGGAACCCCGTGCCGGAAATCGCGTTGACTTGAGTCCTGAATTACAGCTGCCACGCGAAGAAAGGCCGACACCCTCCGCGCCCGTGATGTTTCATAATATTTTCGGACGTAGCCGCGCTGTGACGGAACCGAGAGTCGCTCGCGAAGATCCGCCGTCCTATGAAGATATCGTCGGAAATTCGAAAGGGCTATGACAGTTTCAAATTTGGGCAGCAGCTCATTCCGTGACATCGCACACGCTTGGAGGATATACGGCTTGTCCCGTATATTATCCAGCATGTGACTTGAACACTTCATTATAGATATAGAGCTTCGAGAACGCACATAAGCAATCCTATTCTTTCAATCGCGTTATTAATTTCCAAACACGTCTTGCACCTTTCCAAACCATGCAAACAATATTACCAGCGTCAATGGTGTGAGTCATCTTACAGACCTGCCAAATATGCGATACGTCGTGTAACTATGACTCACAAATAGGCTTTCTCACGGTGCCGATGTTCACCATTGCATTTGAAGTTGGAAACGGTGATGGCGAGACATCGAACAATCGTGATTACCTGAATACGTACCCCGCCTATCGCGAAACAACACTCCGGGTTATCGTAGTCATGTATACTTTAGTGATCTTTGATTTATCTTAGCCCTTGTGTAAATTCACATGCGTTTTGCTTGTACGCGAAAGACCAAGGTCAATTTGAAACCCATTACGCGTGCTGCACACCTTTCAAATGTGGCACTTCACACACACATTTTCTCGGGGGTCGCAGGTTGTACAGTGTACACACTTGATTTAGATTATCAGCATTATCAGTAATTATATTTTATGAATAAAACAGTAAACTCCATACTGCTTATCGAAGCTAAACTATTATTGGCTTCATCGAACGCTGTTTCTTGCCTTTACCTCTTACCAATTGTGCAAAACTTGATCTCTCTCGACTATACCCATTAATCATTCCGATGTTTGTTGAGAATGACAGTAAATTAATCTGGCGCAAGAGACCAATGTATACGTTCCAACTAGCGTTGCATTTAAAACAAATGGCTGTTTAAAACACTTTGTTTAAAACATGTTTTAAACAGTGTTTAAAACAAAGGTATTTAAAAATAAAATAAAAAATAAGTTGTAAAATCATGCCATAATACTGTAAATACTTTCCAACAAACATGTTGTTTGAGCCTACGGACAATTACCACCCGATATATAGCCGACGGATACTAAATGGAATGGTTGGAACCCTCAAAATAGTCGGTTCAACAGCTATTGCATGTAGATATTTCGTCAAAGGATCTATATCTACCCTATATTTTCCATTGTTAATGTCAATCCACTATGACGTCACAATTGATATTCGTGACAACAATGAAAAACATGTTTTAAACAAGGGCCTTGTTTCAAACATGTTTGTTTTAAATTGATTTTTGTTTTAAATGCAACCCTAGTTCCACCATGTTGTGAAAGTGCGGAATTCTGGTCGGCAGAAATTTATTTCGTCGTCGAGTTAACTTTTAGTTGTTGTTTTTGAATGCATGCATTTCCTTTATACTGTATAGGGGATACTTGCCGCTATTTCTTGTGATTTAGTGTAGAAAAGGTGTTCGAATATGAAAATGAAATGATAATTAATTCACGACGAATTCAAAGTATTTTGGAAGCGAACGCATTCCCCTCTCAACCGAGCGAGATAGTGTAATGGTTATGCGTCCGGCTTCTCGAGCGGTAAGTCGTGGGTTCGATCCCCGGCCGGGTCATACCAAAGACTCGAAAAATGGTATCCGCAGCTATCCTGGTAGGCGCTCAGCAATCACGGATAGCATGGAGGAGAAAAAAAAAACGGGGGCGCAGACTAGATGACCTCATGGGGCCGTATCGCAACTCCGTCGCCAAAGCATCTCGATGGTGCAGGCGAGAAAGAATATCATATCTCTCTCTCTCTCCAACACCACTGGCTCAGGTTATTAGCAATTTTTATCAGTTCAATACACGACAAAATTGGAATACAATGAATAGACGGTGTCTCGACGACTTGGAGTGGTCTTTGAAATCAGACACTGACCTGGGCCCATAGGCGATGTAATGAGGAGGCATGCGCACTGCATGAAAAATAAAAAGAAGATAATATAAAAAGCAAGCGACAAAATGAGTTGGCATGTCAAGGAAGGCGAGATCGATAGGTCAGGTCGTGGTCCGCACACAGCGATAAACTTTGTAATTATTATATATTTTCTACGATAGGAAACACTGTGTCTATGCAAACAACGACGATTATATTTTAGCCTGAATGATTCAGTGTACTGTCAAGGTCAGTAGCTTTCTGCTTTTTACACTTCTTCCTGCATTAGGATATCATGCGAAGCGCTACCCTAAACTATATGTGTTGAATTTCGAATGTAGCATATGATGTTATCGTTGGTACACGTCAAGTCATTTTCAGGAGTGGACATTGCCATGCTATGCATACAATAAAAGTAATGTATGTAACAAGATTAATACGTCTACCGGATATAGTTCGACATTGGTTTGAACGAGGAACATATAATCTAAGAATGATCAAATTTATAAGATAAAATTTTTTGAAATATTTGCCCTGCCAATGTGTCGACTAAGCGACCTTCGCCTACTTTAATTATCATGAGCTCCGAGCGTTTGTAAGGTGTGCACTGTGCACGCGCTTTCATTTTGTGTATATTTAGTGGCTCACCTCTTCCAGTTCAGCTCGGAATATAGAAGGAATTCCGTCCTTGGGACATGAAATAGCCAGTAAGCAAACCCGTGAACGGCACATGGCTGTATTGATGATTAGTGTAAGGGCGAATATCTTTCGGCGTGTCAGACTTTTGTCAAAAGTGTAGCGTTAGGACCTAAGTCAGAATTTTTGCACATCTTCATTTCGTTGGGGTCGTAGAGGTTGCCATTTCGGGGCACTTATCATTTCTCATTTTACACCTTGTAGCCTTCTACCCTCGAATGAAACCGTTGATATGGCGTGATGATCAACACACCTAAAAGCGGGTGAATTTTTTTAGTACGAAGCTTTTACAAGCTCATGCCGATATCTCAAATCTGAACCTTGACTGTGTGGTGAACAATGGTGCTAATGGCGCATTGATCCTCTACGTATGGATGGATTGCGAGATGTAAACAAAACTCAGATGGTGGTACGATCTAAAAGTGTGATGTAGACAACATTGTAGGTATGGAGCAATGGGTTTGTTTCTACCACTCCAGCAGTATAGGCCATACACTGAGCTTCAATACTGCGAGCAATCAACTGCTGCTGTTGAAAGCTTTTCACTCCATTCTTACCAAGCTACTTCGTAACGGCAGACAGTCCTTACCGTAAATGCAGAAAAGTACCACAATTCTAACATTACACTGATCAATGCATATTTTACGCAGGCAAAAAAAGAGTGGTTTAGGGGGTTGTGAAAGGCACTGATTACTTTATGACCTTACTTTTTTTTCAAATTGGCTCTGGTTTTGGAGTTAACCGATGGGGCTATTCTGACTAAAATATCTTTTTTTTCGCTGTATGGGCTAGACGCTAGATCATAGGGGTGGCCAACCTGCGGTAGTAGAAGAAAATGTGTGCGTCCGTCGACACATAATTCAATTAGTATGTGTTGGCGGTCGGCGACATGCAAATTGAGTTTACAAATTAACTCTCGAAATTTTGAGAGATTTTCATTAATCTTGAAATTTTCGTCGCACTATGCGCGATTCAAATATGCGACTTCATTTTTCAATATTAATATAGTAGCGCCCTTTGCAATCTGAACCCCACAGTGCAGATGCGAACAGCAGAGGAAATGATGCGCCGCATATAGATATACCAACTCGGAATCCTGTGCTCCTCATGACATTAAATTATCTTTCAGGTATATTTGGGAGATTCTAATATATTTCCACTATACCGACAATCCCGATGGGAGATCAAGAAATAACAACATGCAACGAAGTGACCAATAACTATTAGCCCACTGAAAGTTGCATCGTCATTTATAACTTTCTTCTAAATTTCCATCAACTCTACAGGTGAATCTGATCACGTGGGCTAAGAAAGGATAAATGTTCGAAAGTAATATATGAAACTACTAATATAATGACGAAATTCATCCGTGAATCTAAAACAATCCGCGCATTGCGCGATAGAAACCGTTCTCCATACGTTACCACTCGCGATTTCGGTGCGAAGAGGAAGCCGATATCAATAAATAGATTAGCCGGAGTTCACCGGAAATGGACAATTGGACATGGACAGTTTAACATGGGTATTTGGCTCCCAGCTGGTTCATTACGACTATGTCCTGGAGTTTGGCCGTAGGCAACATGATTAATCGAAATGCGGCCATGAAAAGTAAAAAGGTTGGCCACCCCTGCTCCAGAGCCATCAATCGTGTGTTACAACACCACAGCTAGCGAAGTGTTCATTATTACTCTCGGCTTATTATTCGGATCTGTTCTCCTGGTGACATACTGTTTCCTGTTGGCTGCGATATATTGCATGAGCGGTTTATTTTTCAGGGCACCGACCCCTGCAGCCACCGGTACTAGAGCCGTAGGTGAAAGCCACAGGAATGCACAAACTTCAGTAACTATCTCTGATCTCGCGGATGAAGACCAGCGCGGTTCGTCTGGTTCGGTACGGGGGAGATAGCGTAGTGGTAACAATAAGCGCCAACGAATAGGGCGGCCCCGGTTCGATTCCCGTCGGAGATTCATCTGGGCCCCTCTTTCCCCGCCATCGCCATTCTTATGGCGGTAAAAAAGCCCAGAAAAAGTCCCGACGAAAGAAAGCACTCACAAGGAATATGGAAAGAACTAGAAAGGGCCGCGGCTTTAAAAGATCAAAATCGAAAAGAACTGTTACATCGGGTACTCTAGGCCGAGCTGGGTTTCAGTCTAAAAAGGATCGCACCTGCGTGTCGTTCGATATCCTCCTATCTGTTCATTACATCGCAGTGTGTCTTATCGCATTGTGCATTGTGCATTGCACATTTTGTAACTTGTTCAGATGAAAATTGTAACCCAACGATTATTAAATTATTATTGATGCTGTCAACGGCGCTTTTCAACGGATTGTGGAGTCGGTATTTGGATCATTGGCGATATCGAGCCGACGCCGTACGATGCTGTTTGTAAGATCAACCAAACGGGGAGGATAATGTTGAGACGGATTCTTCCTCTGAAATCGTGGCGCCGCCGACTTACGAAAAAGGCNATGCCTAACAGTGCCTGTCATTTTTATCTGTGAAATGTTTTTTATACAAATAATATGTAACTCGTACTTCCATGGTCTAGTTTTGTAATATATTTTATTGTGTTTGGAGCATGATAATAACCATGTGCATTATGCGATGCGCGAACTCTTGTTGTTGATGCTGTTTCCCGACTGCAATGGTCATTTTCACCATGCCGATATTCTTGATTTTGATTTCGTTGCTTCGCCAGCATGTGGCACGACCCACTTCTAGGCTTTTTAGGGCACCGCTTACGGGGATCCGATGACGAGGAGGAACCTAAATAAACCTCCAACACTTGGGAATTGATTCTGTAGTCGACCTCGGTTTTTTGTGTTAACATACTTCTAATTCGAAATCAGACTAGAACAATACATTTTTGAAAAGAACTAGTTTCATACTTTGAGATTTTGCAAAAAAAAAATTGGAAAATTTTGTGAGTCCAGCAGTACCTTAGGGCCTTACTGGATCTGAAGAAAAATTTTTAAAGGCTCGGATCAAAGAGCTGCATGTTCTAAATACATTCTGTATCGTAAANGCTTCCCAACTTGAGTTTATACAGCAGAGAATACATTTGTAGGACCTCAAATCAGAACACTCACCGAAAACCCCTATTTCTAGTTAGGAAGGCGGATTTGGAAAAAAAATACATGACTCTCGTTCATTGAAGTTACTTCTAAATTTCTTGGAAATAATAAGGATCCTGATTATTTGGAGGGTTTAGTTTAAGGTAACAACACCTCAAATCCAATAAAGTAAGTTGAGAGCATTGTAGGAAGTGTTTCGTATCATTTACGGGCATAAGCGTCCTTAATATAGCCGTTTTTTAGTAAAAATTTTATTCGATTTTTGCGATAAATTGTGACGAGATGAGTGAATTCTGACGGCAATTTCGGAATCAGCATCGTCCAATTAGGTAAACTCGAATAATCGCTCTAAAAAAAAGTTGAAAAATGTCGACCAGTGTAAGTGCAATTTTTGGAAATATATTCAGTTACCGCGGTACAGGGCCTCTTTCATTGAGTTGTGGCGACGATTTCACTCATAAGAAGTAATGCAAGCCTGTCCCATTTCATGCTTTTCAAAATACAGAGTGCAAAAGTAAATAGTTTTGCCTAAAACTGAGTTTAGTAGAAGCGAAAGTAATGCACAAGCGAAGTTCTGTTGCAGCAAATTCTTATAGCGATAAGTTCACCGTGTTTACTGTGATATATATTTCGTTTCTTTGTGTTCTCTGCTGCAAGTCTCGTATAAACGTAGCCTCGTTTTACGCTTGGCTTACGCTTGAGAATCGTACGCTCGCGTGGTACGAGGACGAGCTCATGTGACTCGGGCTGCCTTTTCGTGCAGCTATAGGGTGTTGTTGATTTCGGAATTGTAAAGGGGAAATGGAGCGGTCTGTGTAATGTAAAAAACCTTGCCCCTACCTGGCTTTGAAGAATTCAATACGAAGTCGCAATAAAGTCAGCACGTCACGGCATTGATGATTATTTATACCTCGTACCCTACGATGGACGACATTAGCGAGGAGCGGCAAGTGCATCTTAAATTATGCCACGTTCTAAGCGAATATTATGCTACAAATGCCGAAATAAGGTCGATAATGTCCTGATGTTAATAATTAGTTTACAATTGTAGGCTACCGCTGTCAGTTATAGTATTTGTGGATGTCGATTACCATAGTCGTGGCGGTCAGAAACAAGACGTTGTCACGAGGCGAACTCGTCGATATGATCACACGACAGCGACCTAATGATTAATCTTTCGTATTCCAGTCCTGATCTACGGTGGAGGACGATTTTAACGTTTATGTGCCAAGCGGCAAACAAGTTTAAGGTTACTAAATGCAGCCTTCGGGCTTAAACCACCATGTTGTGACATAGGGATATCTAGAATGATGACGTAATGACTGAGACAAAGAGAGAGAGATGATATTCTTTTTCGCCTGCACCATCGAGATGCTTTGACGACGGGGTTGCGGAGGTCATCTAGTCTGTGCCCCCGTTTTTACATGCTGTGTGACGTTACTCGCGGCCTTGCAACTACGTTGACTGTACAGAATTTCTGTTTGTCTACAGCAGCCGTGATGGGAATTTTTCGTAGCTTGCGTTCGTAGATTAGTTCTACCAGAACCAGTGTCATTCTCTTGTTATCAAGGCTACTTCATTGCTTGTGTAAAATTATAAGCAGGCTATATATAATAGGAGTCTACGTCGCACAAATCATGATTCACTTTCGCCAGGCCGCTAGGAGTATTCATCTATTTCAAGGGTTGACAAGGATTTCGTTGGGCAAATTCAATGCAAAGATAGTATCCCCATTAGCCCCTTAAAGCACAGGGAATTCTTTTCGCTAGAGTTTAATTTTTGCAGTTGAATCTATAGTCATGGCTTCCTAGCCTACAGATAGACTATACGGACACTCGGACAGTCTTGCATTAAATTTGTATTCATATTTTTAAATGGGTACAACATATACGCAATTACGCATGTAAATCGATAGGGTATACGCAGAAGTGGATAAAAGTTGGAGAACCTTTGCTGTACAGGATTCGCGAATCCATATATTACGAAACCACCTGAATTTTCATGCGATATTGTCGAAATGACTGCATTGTGTACTACGAATTGTAGGGATTATGAGTTATGATCACAACTGCGGGTATATGAATAATGACTGCTAACACGGCGATACTGATAGTAACGGCGGTATGCTCTTTTGCCGCGCAGGTGATCACCGCATATGCATGCGCTTGTCATACTGGATGCCAATGTGAGGATGATTCAGTGGTGACATGTCAAGGTGAGTACCAAGTAGCTTTCGACTCACAACACTTCGTCTTGTTTTAGTTGAATACGTGAGAAGCGGTACATCGAATGAGAAATGCCGTAAGACATGATACCAGTAGTCAATAGTGTTCTCGTCGGAATGCATTGGGCCATTTTCTACATAACAAATTGGTGTACTATGCATACTCATACATGAATATAATAGGTGTAATATGTGCGTAACGATTCTAATACGTCAAACGGTTACTGTCATCTATACTAGGTAAAATTAAATTAGATTCGCCCCTACGTCGTTGAATAGGTTTAAAGTATTCGTCATACTCCGTGTCACACAAGACTTTAACAGGTGATTAAGTGCCACCCGAAAATTTTAATAATAATAAGTATTTGTAATATGAATATTCAATACTAATGGTGACCATCACTCGCCTTGCTTTAATCACCGGTTTTGTTCGAGCTATTATGATTGCGGCCAACTTTCGTTTTCAAAATATTCTGTAGCCAGCGACTCGGAAAATAGAAGAAATTTATTCCATGTGCCGTAACGTATCCAGTAAACAGACTCGTGAACGGAATACGACATCAGTGATATAAGGTAGACCCTGGGCATATCCCGCCTTGGTGGAATTCGGTTATTAGTAACTGTGGTATCATATAGCCAGGGCCGCAACTGCCGCACCCCAAACCCGCCAATTGGGGGGGGGGCGAGCTCGAAGGGGGCCCAAAATTATCGTGAATTAGCATAAATTATAGACTATTTTTTGAAAATTGATGCGACTTTTTCAAAAATTTTTCGCGCTGCGCGCGATTTCAAGTTGCCAGATATTTTCATTATTGGGTACTCTTCCCCAAGAAGAAATACGCAAGATTTATAAAAGTGGGCATATCGGCGTTGGCCATTACCGTGCCACGACGCACCAAGACATATCAAGTTTAATGCCAAGTAACATGCGACTCCAAGAAGTGTGTCAGAGCGATCGGCAGCGAGTTAACCTTGGCCGAAAAGAACTACCCTTATGCTGACCGAAAACTTCGTTATATATACAAAATACGTTTAGGTTTAATCGTTCATAGGCGCCCAAATGACTGGCGCCGAATGTTCCTGTCTTGGCAATCTGAACCTCACAAGACAAATACCATCCCGCAGGGAAGAAGTATATGCCAGTGAAGAAATAGCCTACCAATTTGAAATCGTGTGATTTTTTAGTTTAGTACGTTTGGGCGATTCTATATTTTTGATATAGCAGACAGGAGATCACGAAATAACATCATGTAACGAAGTCATACCAACGGGTCCGACCGACCGAAGATGTTTAATTATTATTTATGGGCTATACAGTTTCAAAGACACCTCACTCAGCTCTACCGGTAAAACTGATTACGTGAGCAGAGTGGACAAGAAAGTGATAGCAGTATGCAATTCCCGATCTTATTGACCGATTTTATCGTGAATTATCGAGATTTTCGGGCTTGGCGCTGGGTCACTAAATATAGTACAACTATAATTTCGTGGCAAAAGCGAACAACGTGATGGGGGGTCGGTTTATCACCCTGTAGGAGCCCAAGACTCAAGTTTTTTTTAGCCTGACGAAGTGCTGTTTCGTTCCTGCCAACGGGTAGACACCCGGAGGTGTTTAATTATTATTGAACGGACCTACCTTTTCAAACACACCTCACTCAGCTGTACCGGTAAATCAGAATACGCGAGCAGAGAGAGGATAAAAATTGATAGCAATATATATGTATTTCCCGATCATATTGACTGATTCAGTCATGAATTATCGAAATTTCTCGCGCTTCACGCGTTTAGGCGAGAAAAGTTGTCTCACTAAACGGACACCCAATGCAGATGATGAATAATGGCCGTAAACAGAGTGGAGCCTGAGGCGGTCTGGGGGGCGAATCCCCCCAGAAGTTAGGTTTATCACCCTATGGGGGGCCAAGACCAACGTTTTGGGGGGGGCTGACGAAGTGCTGTTACGGCCCTGCATATAGCCTACTGTGCGTGTGCGTGAATCTCAATACGTCTGGGTCAAATAATTCTTAACATATTTCGAATTTGATAGACCTTATTTCATGGCGTGGCTCCCGATTACCATGACAATGAGGTGTAACGCTTGAAGTGGCATTCGTTGGTAATTTAACTGCAAAATGAAACTAAACTAAACTAAGCTTCTCTTATTTTTAGATAGCTCAGTGGCCCATCTGCAAATGCCAATGAACCAATGTTTTACATAATTTCCGGCACCACATTTCTACGACAGGCATAGGAGTCAACTTCCCGGGCTGTCTGCCAGACAGTACTAAAGTATTGCATGTCATTCACTCGCACTCCTTCACGAAACTCAGGAGCCAAGACTTGCTGAAGCTGAGGATGTTAAGGCGTCTGCGCTTCTACGATACAAATCTGTCAATAATCGACAAGTCCGCTTTGAAGGGACTCGATTCCTTGGAGGTACGAAATGACGATGTCGTGTTTACATTCCATGGTATCGTAATCTATATGTAATTTCTTTGCTGGCGATGCAACATGTTTATGTTTGAAAAGTCGGTCTCCCGGTAACACGGAGAGACGCGATCTCTGCATGTTGTATTGGTCTCCGAAGAGTGAGTTAGTGTGTTTGCCTTTGCCGTATTGAAAGCCTGTAGCCTACTTCTGCTCCCAAATTTCATTTTTCGGTGTAAGACAATATAGCATCAGAAGTGACCAAAGCATAGCCAGCGTTGGTAATCAAGTAGAAGTATATAGCCCTAAACCCGCAAATATCTAGTCAGGTACAAGAGGAAGTAATGATGTCAGAACATACCAAAATTACATCAGGTTGAAGTAGAAAATTAACGTCTGAAAGTTAGCCAAGAAAGTAGCTTGAAAAATAGATTAGGTCGAGGGATAGTATAGCAGCCAACCGGAGTTGACTATTTTTTGAATTGCATGGTGCATCTTCACGACCAACAAAGGACCTTACAAATGGGTGCAACTTTCGAAGATCTGTTGAGTAGGCCTCTTCAAAAATGACTTTTTTCTCAAATCGTACTGGCTACNTGACAAAATTGTTAGGTTACCTAATTTACGCCTANACACCAAATTTGGTTCAATTCCAACCAGTAGCCGCATTGCTACAGGAGAAGAAAGTTTCTATTAATTATATAAAAATAAATTTGAAAATTTTCTGTTCACCCCATGAAAGTGTTAGGTTGTCTATAGAAATGATGTTCACCAAATTTGGTTCAACTTCAACCAGTGGAAGCGGAGTTATTGCCGTCGAAAAATTTGGATTATGAATAAAATAGTATTTACGGTGATCAATTCTTCAATTATTTATTATAGTGTTGCCCACCGTAAATACTATTTTATTCAAGTCCAAATTCGGTTACTGTACAGTGTACAATCATCGTAAGAATGCATAAGTTACGTTATAATTTTAATATTTGTTTCAGACTTTTGAGATAGGATACTGCCCGTTCCTGCAAAGTTTCGAAAGCGGTACGTTTATTGGTTTGGAAAATCTCAAAAAAATTACAATTCAAGAATGTTCAAGATTTAGCGTTCTGCCACGCAACGCATTTGCTTACCTAGACAATTTGGAGGAATTGTATCTGTCGAGTAACGCAATCGAGGTACGTAAAACGAAGAACAAAAGTTATTATGATAACAAACTGTGTCTTGCGTCTCATAGAATTGTTTTTGAGGGATAAAAGTATCATGAATCCCGAAAATCAACTAGACCAGTGGTTCTCAACCGGGGGTCCGCGATTTCAGGGGGTCCGCGAGACCCCTCAATTTGCAAAATGATTGATAATCTAATTTTTTTTTAATTAGGCAAAACATGAGGCAGTTTTTTTACACAACTGCTACTACCTCATCAGAATAATCGTCTGACATGTAATATCTTATAATTCAAATTAATTTTAATTGCCAAAGCGCCAATAACCTATTAATACAAATATATTGGTGTTTAGAGGCGTTTTGTTGGGGTTTGTGGAAAAAATAATAATATGGAGATCTGGGTGACTTCATAATGCTTGCGAAACCTCTTCGATTTGAAGTTTTCAGTGTCATCAAATTCGGAAACAGTCGATTGAAATGAAAATTGCTGATGTATTTTCCATAATTTGTCACAATGAAGGGATTGAAGAAATTCATTTTATCTTATCATGCACATAACCAATATTCCAGAATAACTAAATGCTAGATAAAAATTACTAGGCTGGACGTGATATGTTCCCTAACAATATGTTTCTTCATTATGGTGCCATAAATCTTGCGATCACATCACAAATGTTGTCGGAAGCGTTACGCGTGCATATCTTACTAATAGCCCCCATCTATATTTGCGGGCATGGATTTTGGCACTCGTTCATATCAAATCGAAGACGCGGATTTTCAAGACACCACCATGTACTGCAAGAAATGGCCTACAGATATAAAATTAGCTATGGAATAATAAAGGTCTACCCAATTTCTACATGAATAGTATGATGTTATTTTCAATAAAAGTCATTTCGTTGCTGTTTATCACAAGCCTACAGTTCATATTTGCGCAAGACAGATGACGGTGGCACCATAATTGAGCTAAATTTGAACTAAAAGTTTAGGGGGTCGGCGAGGTCCGTGGCGGTCAAAAAGGGGTCCGCGAAGCAAAAATGTTGAGAACCACTGAACTAGACCATTGTAGATCATCACATACGTTGAATCCAGTGTTGAGATCAAGTCACTACGCTCGAGTCACGAGTCATCTCGAGTCATTGCAAATATTGACTCGAGTCAAGTCAAGTCAATCGATTTTCGAAGGTGACTCGAGTCAAGTCAAGTCACACGATTTCGAAGGTGACTCGAGTCAAGTCAAGTCAAGTCACGAGTCAAGTCACAATTCAAGTCAAATTGAATTTTCGAAGTATGAGAGATGATTCAAAGTCATAACATTTTGCCAGCTGTGTGAATGACAGATTAATGGCTACTTATCTTGAATCAAATAACAAATATAAAGTTAATTATACATGCAAAAACGCGCTGTATCGCACACGGACACGTAGAACTGCTAATGAAATACGCGAATAACTGTATACAGTTACATGGTACAGTTTGCTATTATCAACCAAAATAGCGGATCGAATACGAAGGCTCGAGCGATTTAAACAAATTTATATGGTACAATACATACCCATCTACGCATACGTGAGAACATAAACGCATAAGCTATATTCATTCGATTTATACCATACATAAAGGTTGGTAAAGGTGAGCACTAGGCAATGAAAGCACTGAGCCGACTATAGGAAACAGAGATACGTTGTTATTAATGTACTACTACCGACAACGTAAGCTGTGATCATTTCGTTTGCGGCCAATTTGTTTGTGATGTAACAATGCGGAGGACCAGTGAAACGTACAATTTAAGTGAATGACTGGTCCCTGGTCGCTCTCACGAGTGTCACGAGCGTGTCGCGAATAATCTGAATATACACATAATGCAGTGTAGACGCCATAAGTCGAGACCATTTACTTATTAATGACTTGAAATTGACTCGTAAATTTTGCTTCGAGTCACGAGTCAATCCGCATTTCTGAAGCGTCGAGTCAAGTCAAGTCAAGTCATTTTTGCAAAGTGACTCGAGTCAAGTCAAGTCATACGAAAAAGTTGACTCGAGTCATCCCAACACTGGTTGAATCTGTCTCAGCATCCATGATATCCAGTAAATTGAGTACTGTCGGCAGTTGTACGCCTACATACTTCGAGTTACTGTAGTATTCTCATCTTCATTTACCATCGTTTTCATCAGCTCAAAACACAACAAGGTTGCGATGCAATGAAAAGACATAAAGGAGTCAAAACGATTTGAGATGATCTTTGAATCAAACGCCCATTTAGCCTACAGATATTAATAAAAGGACATTGGAGGCATGCTCAATTTCACATCGTATGCTATATACAGTGAATGAAAAGTAACAGAAGGTAATATAAAATGGACTTGTACAGTGAAAATGTAGTGATACGTGTCTGTAGATAGGCGAAATCGACATTTCAGATCGTGGACTGGTGGACTCAGAGTCGGGCTATTCATCATTCAGTAGAACCTGCCTGTATTCAGTCTTGATTGCGGACGCTAGACATGGGCAATTGGTATGCCCGGCGACTGTCAGATTTCCGGTTAAAACGGTTTCACAGTCGTGATCCACCGTGACATCCACCTGCGAATCCCATGCTAATCTGCCGCGGGCTCAACAGTCAACATCGATGTTGATAAATAAATGAATATCACACCATATTTTTTTCAATACAGTCAATAGCTGAAGATATCTTGGACGGATCAGAAGGCTTGAGGATACTCGACCTGTCTAGTAACGAGCCGTTGACATACCTNCCTCGCAATGTCTTCTCGATGTTGCGCTCTTTGGAAAGGGTATCGATGAGTAGCTGCAGTCTGCGAGTCTTATATCCAGAGCATGTACAGACAGCTTACGAGTCAGGCTCGCTAACTCATTTCGACGGAAGATACAATGATTGGCAATGCACAGGGATGTGTGAATTCATCAACTGGACGAGTAGCAACAATTTCAGCGANATCGCCAACATGGGTTTCTGCTCTGAAAAGGAATATTCGCAAGAGGAAGGGGTTCTCAACAAAGACCCTCTCGATGTGTGTAATAACTCACTAGGAGCTGGTATTACTGTCGCAATAGCATTTGTGTTTATCATTATTTTTGTAATCACTGTATGTTGTCACAAAAAGCGTTACAAGAAGCTGTGGTCCAAGTTGATGACCGTTGAAATAGCGGGGTCCCGCGGCGACACCATGACTCATGCACGTCAAGAGTCGAACGCGGAACAGCGTAGCGGAAGTCGCGTTGACTTGAGTCCTGATTTACAGCTTCCACGCGAAGAAAGGCCGACACCTACCCCACCCGTGATATTTCATAATATCCCCGGACGGGGCCGCGCTGTGACGGAACCGAGAGTCGCTCGCGACGATCCGCCGTCCTATGAAGATGTCGTTGGAAATGCAAAAGGGCTATGACAGTTTTAAATTTGGACAGTTTTATTTAAATAGTAACTAACTCCGTGNCATCGCACAAGCTTCGAGTACGACTTGTCCCGTATATTATCCTTCGTTTGGCTTAAAAACTTTATTATACAACTTCGATAACGCACATAAATAATCCTGTTATGTCATTTTCTTTAATTTTCCAAGCACGTCTTGCACTTTTCCAAACCATACAAACAGTATTACCAGCGTCAAGAGTGTGCGATACTTTTACAGGCCTGGCAAATAGCCCCTAATCTCGTTAGAAATTATTAAGGGTGATGGCGAAATATAGAACAATAGTGAATACCTGAAGCTGAAGGTATATCACTCTTAGCGCGAAATAACACTTCGGGTTATCGCATGTATTTTGTCAAAGATTTTCATGTACAAATTCATGTATATTTTAGTGATCTTTGATTGATCTTAGCTCTTGTGTTAAGTCACATACGTTTTGCTTAAATGCCCAATATCAAAGTCAATTTGGAACTCCTTTCGCGTTCCTCACACTATTTAAATACGGCACTTCTTCGAGGACGCACAAATTATCTCTGGTGGCCCCAAGTTGCACAATAAATGCACATGCACTGCACAGTGCACACCCTTGGCGGCTTGATTTAAGTTAGGATTTACATTTGAAACATTAACATAATCGCGGCTTTTTTGTCGAAGCGGAAGCATTATTAGCTGCACCTAACGCTATTCTCTTACCTCTACCTGGTACCAATTGCACAAAAATTGATATCTCTCGATTATATTCATTAATTATTCCGATGTTTGTTGAGAATGACAGAAAATTAATCTGATGCAAGAGGCCAATGCATACGTTACGTGAAAGTGTGGAGATCCGGTCGCAAGCAATTTATTCTGTAGATATTCGGTATTGACTTAGCGTTGTTGAGACTTATTCGGTGCGTAGTTATATGATGGTGCAATGAACAGTGGCGGCTCGTCCTATAGGGAAACTGGGGCATTGCCCCACCTAAAATTCTGTTCGATAACAATTCTATGCCATTTATAGACGCACAACAATATATGTACCGAAATCCCAGCGAAAATCGTATACTTCTTGTCCTTCCGCTTGTAAATGCCCATTAGGGCTCTTCAAAAATGACTTTTTCTCTCAAATCGTACTGGCTACTTGATAAAATTGTTAGATTACCTAATTTAAGCCTAAACACAAAATTTGGTTCAATTCCAGCCAATAACCGCTTTGCTACATGAGAAGAAAGTTTCTAATTATTATACAAAAATAAATAA
>ATSW01007617.1:0-12726 GCA_000444245.1 Botryllus schlosseri
ACACACCTCAGCTAACAACTCGGGCACCTACCTACCTTTATGAGCTCCGCCCTAACTGGCCTAACACGAGGAGTGATAAATTGTTACATGCCAATGGTGGATACTGATTAGTGATTACCCTACTCGTTGCTCCCTGCACGTTTGCGAACGTAAATCCCCGAGTCAATATCTGATGAAACTAAGCCGCCATCAGCAAAAACACAATGAGATACCGGTACTGCAATTCTATTGCAATCATTTTGATGAGCATAAGCCACGGAACGTAAAGCGCGATTTCTGCCTACAGGGTTGGTTCGATTGGTTTGAAATAAAGTCAAATTTGTTTGAAATGAGGTAAGTCTCATGTTTGAAATGAGGATAGTCACGTCAGAAATAAGGATAGTCATGTTTGATATAAGGATAGTCGCTATATTCATTATAAGGTCAGTTGCAGTACTAGGCATGATTTCCAGTGGTAGCCCAGTCCGAACACATCCCAGACATGATGTCCGAACACGCCCAAGATTGGCAACACAGTCGCAACACCCCCCAGACACGATGGTAATAGGGTTATAAGTGAAGTTTGAAATAAGGTCAGTCTCGTGTTTGAAATAAGGATAGTCATGTTTGAAATAAGGTTAGTCTCATGTTTGAAATGAGGATAGTCATGTTAGAAATGAGGATAGTCATGTTTGAAATAAGNATAGTCGNTATATATTCACTATGAGGTCAGTTGTAGTAACAGGCACGATTTCCCAGTGGTAACCCAGTCCGNACACATCCCAGATCCAGTCCGAACACATCCCAGACATGATGTCCGAACTCGCCGCAGACACAATGTCCGAGTNTGAACTCAGTCCGAACACAACCCAGACACCATGTTTGAATGGCCGATCTCNNCNCTGACATAATGTCCGAACACGCGCCAGACACGATGTCCGAGTATCAACACAGGCCGAACACGCCCAAGACACCATGTCCGAATGGTAGCACAGGCCGTCCACACCCCAGACATGATGTCCGAACACGCCTCAGACACAGTGTCCGAGTGTCAACACAAGCCGAACACGCCCACGACACCATGTCTGAATGCACGTGTCGTCCAACATCCGACTTCGCATCTGCACTTGCAATTATACACGTGTAAGCAGGAATCTTCGATATTTATATGTGTGAGCCCCAAATATTCCTGTCCTTGTCAAATGAGCCCAGCGGCAAACACAGGGACATTAGTATTGGCCGAACTCATACATTACCTCTGAAACTCCAATTTAACAATACCGATCTTATTCGAAAGCTATTCCGGAAATACAATTTTAAAGCCGACAGTTCAACGGAACCACCAAGAAATATAGCCGTCCAAGTCTGAAATCTGAAAATCGGCATTGTTCCGAACGATCGCTCGATAAAATTCCCATTATCATGGTCAATTATTCATTCGGACATGGTGTCTTGGGCGTGTTAGGTCTGTGTTGACACTCGGACATCGTGTCTGGGGAGTGTTCGGACATCATGTTTGGGGGGTGTTCGGCCTGTGTTGCCATTCAGACATGGTGTCTTGGGCGTGTTTGGCCTGTGTTGACACTCGGAAATCGTGTCTAAGGTGTGTTCGGACGTCATGTCTAGGGGGTGTTCGGCCTGTGTTACCATCCAGACATGGTGTCTTGGGCGTGTTAGGCCTGTGTTGACACTCGGACATCATGTCTGGGGTGTGTTCGGCCTGTGCTGCCAAACGGACATCGTGTCTGGGGCGTGTTTGGACATCATGTCTGAGGTGTGTTCGGCATGTGCTGCCATTAGGACATGGTGTCTGAGATGTGTTTGGCCAGTGTTGTCATTCAGACATGGTGTCTGGGGCGTGTTCGGACATCATGTCTGAGGTGTGTTCGGTATGTGCTGCCATTAGGACATGGTGTCTGAGATGTGTTTGGCCAGTGTTGTCATTCAGACATGGTGTCTGAGATGTGTTTGGCCAGTGTTGTCATTCAGACATGGTGTCTGGGGCGTGTTCGGACATCATGTCTTGGATGTGTTCGGACTGGGTCTGGCATGTGTTCGGACTGGGCTACCACTGGGAAGTCGTACCTGGTACTACAACTGACTTTATAGTGAATATAGCGACTATCCTTATTTCAAACATGACTATCCTTATTTCTGACATGACTATCCTCATTTCAAACATGAGACTGTCCTCATTTCAAACAAATCTGACCGTATATCAAACCAATCGAACCAACCCTGTAGAAGTTTTTCAGTTGAAAGTACAAAAATGAAGCCATGCTTCAATATCCGACAGTGCTGATGGATATCATGAACGCAAATAGAGAGCTCATAATCCAGACCAGAAACAAGGGTTGTTTTCGCCAATAAGTTGCGCATGACAGAAGGTTTACTTGCATAGAATAATTAAGTGATGAAGCACAGTTGTGTGTGAAGTTGCCGCCAGTCCCACTCTGGCCAGGCTCATAATCATCCCTGGCTTTACTCAGGTTCACTGATGCTCTCCTGGGTTCAATGTCCAACAGCTGTACTTCAATCCATAGGCAACGCACCAGAATGTCAAAGAAGAAGTTGAAGTGACTGTACTTGAAAAAAGTACCGGTACAATATTTCACGGATTTTCCATTGGAATGGTGGTTGCTTTTCACTAAGTATGCTTCATAGTTCTTTCGATAACGGGTGAATCACTATAGATTCGGCTAGCCCTTTCCCAAATTGTTGAATTGTCATAACAAGATGCCGTGACTGATGACTCTACGGTCTATTCTTTTGCAACAGCTTTCGCTTTTGCCTTTAGGCATAGACATCTCTTCTGCAACCTCTTTCATTGAAAACAGATGAGACTACCTCTCCCTCAGATTGATATGGATACTTTCACCATCCGCGTTGTGCTTCAAGAGACGAAATTATGTCCATGTCTAGGCCAGTCCCATAGTAAAGCATATAGCAACAAAACAGTTGTGGGTCGAGGTATCTTTATCGCCCCTAGTGTTCAAAATGAAGTGGAAATGCCCCATTGGATTGTTGCAGATGAGGCACGACCACTGAGCTACGACCACGACCCGCCCGTGCCTCATCTTGACTTCCGCGCTGTAATTTAGAATAATAATTATGCAAATTGATGATGTTGGGTGAAAAAAATGTTTCAATTTAGTTATTTATGAACATCGATGGGATATATCAATAATCATCGAGGGTTTCACAATTTTTTCTTACTCGTCTTGACGACAGGTGAGGCAGTGCCTCACTTGACCGCACGTCACTGGTCGACACCTACGACCTACGTGCATCAGTTAATAAGCAATTTGCTGAAGAAATGGCCGTATTCTTCGCAGCCCACATTATTCAAACATAGTGGCATCATATAAATTATAACAACACATACATTCGGCTGTATTGGGCGAATTTGCTCGTATAACTAACGCGCGTATATATTCCCCTGGACGGTTGTACCATAGCAATTTACAATGTAGCTACGTTGTAGATTGCTATGGTTGTACTATAGAATGTAATTTGTGGATAATCCGAGGATTACCAACGAAAAACTGAAACAACTCCGCTTCTAGTTGGAATTGAGTCAAATTTGTTTTGCATCGTCTTTGAAGACAGCTCGACAATTTCACGGGGTTGGGAGAAAAATTTGAAATTTTTTCCTGAAAAATTAAACATTTTAATTGGATCTGCGGAGTCCTAGACTTGTTAGAATTCAACTAAATCTGGTGTGCAGCGATTCTTAGGGTAACCTGAAAATTTAATCAGTGAATGGCTGGAATCCGGGAAAAAGTTATTTTTGAACAGCCCTAGTACACGTGCAATTGTGCATGCCTCTTACGAGCACAACACGATATTCCCTCTTTACCGGAGTTGTAGGCCATACGGTGGGAATCTGACTGATCGACTTCATCAAAATACATCACAGCTGCCTCGGAGGACCGATGTTGTCGCAAATCACAGAACTCGCTGATTAACGCGGGTGAAACGCTGCAATGCGTAATGGATTGCTGGTTTAGAAACGAGCAACGGTTGTAAAACTAATTACCTGTAATTTTTAAAGGGCGAGTGAAATTCAACACATGAACGCCCCCTCGCCTGCATACAGCACCAAAGCCTTTGAAATATTTCTATAAAAACAGACACTGATAATAAAATTCTATATTTCCTTCCCATAGAATTCAAACATTCATACACACACAGTACATTGAATCACGTAAATGCACTAGAAAGTGCAAGTACACTAGCTGAGATTCGCCCCTTTTTGAGCAAGGCAGTGCGCTTTTCTTATGCCTTCACACGCATCACTACGGTACTGAAATTCGACCCTCACATGCCCCAGATCATCACAGAGTCTTTTTAGCATATCCTGATTTTTAACAGGTCGCCCGGTTGCTTCTGAAACCCAATTATTCGCTTTCCATCTTGGCAGATAACGCGTAAATATATCCACGATCAGTTTGGAATCTGTCCGTAAGCAGAGTTCAGAAATCCTGGCTGATTTTGCTAGCAATACGGCCGCATGTGCGGAAGCTATTTCCGCACGAACACTTGTCAATCTGCTCCCGCCGTGTGGAATCGCTAAATTGAACGGGTGATTATCGCTACCCCAATAAACACCTATACCACTTTTTCGGATATTGACATTATTGCTATTATTACTCAAACAGCTACCATCAGTGAATACAACAGTTTGGCCGCTTGATGTTCTTTCCAGCTGTATATCGTGTGAGTTTTTCAGCAAGTGATTGATATGCGACTTCAGGTTTAGGAAGGTCACAAAAGTTCGCCTTTTCCCACAATCTTTGACATCATTGATATTATCAACAGATGAACAATCTTTCTTGATTTCTCGGAAACATTGACTTAGTCGATTCCGAAAGTACAGAACATGATGCTTTGATTGCCTCACACTGCAATTTATACAGTAAGTTATAGGTTTCATATTAGCCTCACAACTTCATTGCCCACTCATTTAACCCTTGGAGAGTGTAAAAATAAAATAGAAATAAACATTTAGTGAAACACAAAAGGCTCATTCATAGCTTATCAAGCTGCAGATATGGTATGGTTAATCTTACGCGCCTAGTCACAAACACAACACCGGATGTGATGGATTGAAATAACATGCTATGCAAGAATGAATGTAGTTGCAAGAATGAATGTAGTTATTTTACCTAACGCAATGGCATAGGATCGGTTCAATCTTCTCATTGCTCTTACTAAGTAAAGATACATGCAAAAAGATAATAGTAGTCAATAAATATGGATGACTATTATCATCATAGAATATAAAACATTCACAACTTGGTGATGAATTTCAAAAAGACGAGTTTCAACGATACTAGGTATCAAATAGGGAAATCCAAGGTGCCTCGGCCGTAAGCAGTTTGTCTAATTGAGATCCTCATCATCAAATAAGTCTTCAAACTTGTTATAGAAGTCCGCATGTACCATCTTCTCATTGGCACTCAGTTCAGATATTTGCATCGCTGATGACGATTCAGCAACTGCATCGTCAGAAATTTCGTTATCGGGAAACATTTCGTCGGCAACTGGTACGGGCATCGTCAAATTGGGCTTCATAATTTTGGTAAGAAAATTACGTATGACCTTTACTCTAAACTGCGGAACAAATAATCTTCAATTCAGATCGCAAGGAGTCGTTAGTTGAAGCCAGCGTTATTTAGGGTTCCAAATCGAGGTCCATAGCGAAACTTTGTTAACTAAACAATATTACTTTGTTGAAATTTACGATAAAATTACAGCATAGGCTATTCAAGTCCAACACTATAAACTATGACGTAAATACATACGGTAGTGATTGACACAGGGTGTAGAAATATAAAATAGAGTCAATTGATACAAAAGTACACTCGATCTGAAAGATATACCTTGCATTTGAAATAAAGGACCTTAAAACACAGAAAGACAAGAGGCCGAGAGTATATTCGTTTTCAACATTAGTCACAAAATCCTCGACAAAGACTGTGGTATGTTGGCGATCTGTATGTATAAGTTAGAACACGATAATTCATGGCACTCACAATATCATATACTGCTTCTAGATTAATCATAGCAAAAAGTGTAGGCCTACTATTTCAAATATACACTACCCCAGTACACTGTTCAGTGCACGGTCAATTCTACAACATATCTCAATATTAACATGACATTCTTTGTTGGGGTGCCGACAGTAAGAATCTACTTGATCCACAACTACAACCCTACAATCAACGACGGGCTCTCTGTATCATCACTAGGGCTTTAAAATTGCCTGGATGTGTAACTGAGAAACTAAATAAAGATTTGGTGTTCTAGACATAGAAGATATGAGGCTAGTAATCATTGTTGAGTATATATAGTGCGGTCACTGTCCCACAAAATTGAAAATTCAATAACGGAATCAAAAGCGCATCGAGTACAAGTGCAACACAATCACACCAACCCCGTAGCCGCGTCGTCCAACTAACATATTTTGTTCAGCTCGAGTTACATGAGAACACACACATCATTTTCCGCCCTTTCCGTCTGGGATACCCGTGGGCCGTGTCTAATTAAAAGACTACGGTAATCCATATTGTTTCGACACCCTCCTATCTTTTCATTATCGCGATCTTGTGGCCTTTTTGAATGGATAAAAATATAAATAAACAACTGACTGACAATCACCAACATCATTATTATACAACTAGTCTCAGATTTGTTTTGGATACATCGGCGATCGACGAACTATAGCTCAGCTGTATAAACATGAAACGAATAACCGCAACGCTCTCCAAGCAGTCCCTCCATAGTTCAATTATACAGCATCTACAATCTCTACATAACACAATTGCAGCCTCAATTCACTATCGCCTATTGGTACTTCCTCGTAATCTTTGAAGATTTTGAACCCATGGAAAACTGAAAGGGACCCTTCCACTTCAGCTTTCCGTGGTGAGCTGTAATGAAGATCCAATTTAATGCTTGGTCGCAGCTAAATCCAATGTATCATCAGATGTGCGATCTTTAGCCGCATCCCGCAGAGATGAAGGAATTCATAATTGATTAATACAAGCCCTATTTGGAATTTGAGCTTCTTCATCAAACTAAAAAGTAACGTAACAGTTATATTGCAGATCGTAAACTCGAATACCGAGCGTGAGACCTTGCCGGGTCGACTTTGACACACCGACTTTGCATGTACCCTGTGGACCGTGCTGTAGCACGCTTCTTCATTGGGTTCCCAGCAAATCTACTTTACTTTTGTCAAGTAGTCTATTTACATAGCATTTTTGATGGATTGTTGTTGATAAATCACCTCATTAACCCAGCGATATGCATAACTACAACTTGAATATAGCCTATCGGCATGTACTTTTGAAATTGTACGGATGTACCTTGAGTTGAGTCTGGCGTCTCAGAACCACTTACTAGGGTATGTTAGTTTTAGACCTTACTTTTACTGTCTTCAATGGGAATAGTTGTGGCGTTGATTTGATGAGAGAGAGAGAGTGAGTTCTTTTATTCGTCAACCATGAAATATAGTAAAGGCAATGTCCACAAACATTCACGATGCTACAGCGTAGGGTAACCATACGTCCTCTTTTACGAGGATTTGTCCTTTTACGAGGATTTGTCCTCCTCTTGAGAATTTTGGTCAAATAACATACCGTAAATCAGCACCGAAGTAACGCTCCCGCGGGTATTTCGGGAGCTGAGCCGGAAAGGTGACCTTTTTTTTCAGTCAACCACCTGATAATGTCAAAGAAAAACTGTACTTTGGGCATCGAGCGAGAAAGTTAACCTTTTTTTAGTCAACCACCTGATGTGAAAAAAAACTGTATTTTGGGCATTGAGCGAGAAAGTTGAGCTTTTTTCAGTCAACCGACCACGAAGTGAGAAAAATGTAACATTTTTTCAGGATTTTCCGCCGGTTTTTCAAGTCTGAAAAAATGTCCTCTTTTCAGATTTCCAAAATTTGGTAACCCTATGCTCCAGTATGTATGTATGTATTTGTTCTATGGTTTCACTATAATTGCACAATGCACATCAATAATATTCTTCAACCAGTATTCTCGACCTCTTCTTTTATTTTTTCATATTTGTTATCTTGTGAGTGCTCAAACTGATAAAAAGATTACTGAAATCAAGTATATGAAGTTCACGAAGTGAAAATAATTAATATAAGTTGTTTCCACACATATCAATATAATAGTAATATATATTATCAATTTTGGATCTTAAATTTGGCACAATAATAGACATGCAGCAATACGCAATTACAATGCTGACAGATGATGGAAAAAATCGACAATTTCTTATCATGTAATGCACCTTACAAATAAAACAAACTATGCGTCGCATTTGAAACACTAAAGATATCGACCGAATTCAGAGAGGGATTTGGCATAGTACGTTGGTTGGTTTTCTTTGTCATTGTTACGAAACACATCTTCAAGTGTCTTTGTACTTGTGACGCCACTTAGAACCAGGAGAGTCTTCAAACCATTTTTGTTCCCAAATTGAATGTCCGTGTCAAGCCTATCACCGACCATTACTGCACGCGACTGATCAAATTCACATTCTTCCTGAAATAAATATATACAGATTATACACTTTCATTCATTATAAACATATCTGAGAAGAGCTACAACACGCCAAGATAAAACAAAATGGAACTACAGGTTATGGCATACCGCCTTTACTTGTACCATGCTTTAATGGAATATAGTAATAGGACGTTGTCTATTTTTGTCCTTTGATATTTAGCAATAAATTAGTGTCATTGATAATTGGTACTATTGATCCAAGCTGATTTTTTTATAGTTATAAAAATATACACTTTCACACCACCAAAGTAATATTTTAACAACTAAAAATATTGTTTCGATACTTTATTTCGGCTGTTGGAGCTTCAAAATCACGATTGTCCGTTTCTTAGCACCAAAAATCACGTTGTGCAAGTACGCTATACGAAAATACTTCGACGGCGATTGCGGTAAGTAGTGATTGACCATCACAATGGTCGTGAAGCGCAACATAATAGTCATGGTCCACAAGTACAAAGTTTGTTTGGATAGCGTACAGATGGCATCATTTTCCATGTTGCCACAAGACATACATATTGGAACTTGAAGTCACTATTACTTAGGGTTATCATACGTCCTCTTTTAAGAGGATTTGTCCTCTTTTTTTAAAGTGTCCTCGGAGGACGCCCTTTTGTCCTCTTTTTTGAGGTTATGTCCTCTTTTTTGAAAATTTAGGTCACATTTAGAGCAAAATGCGAGTGATATGCCGTAAATTAGCACAGAAGTGACGCTCCGGCGGTTATTTCGGAATGAAAAATGGTGATTTGAGCTCTGAGCGGAAAAATGACCTTTTTATTTTATTTTTTTAGTCAACCACCTAACAAAGTGGAGAGAAAAACGGTATTTTGAGCTCTGAGCGGAAAGTTGACCTTTTTTTTTTTAGTCAACCGATCACAAAGTGGGAAAAATTCACTGATTTTTGAGAATTCTTCTCCGGTTTTGCAAGCCTCAAATTTCTGAAAAAGTGTCCTCTTTTTAGATTTCCAAAATATGGTAAGCCTACTATTACTGTTATGTAGAGTTACCCTATTTTGGGATCCGGGAAGGAGGACACATTATACAAATCACAAAAGTTTGATTACNGGNGTNGAAAACTGCGGANTCTAAAATTCTTACGGGAAATCCTGTTGTGTTGACTAAAACGAAAAAGGGTAATTTTTCCGACTCGACTCCCTAATGACCCACTTTATGATAGTACTGCTGTGGTATTGACCACTCCCTAAAGACCCGCTNNAACATCCACATTACAGATTTCGCGTCATTTTATGACGTGTTTTAGTTGTGCCNGTTCATTAGCCTGGCTGCCAATGCTATAAAGGAGGACGAATCCCAAAAAGGAGGACATTCAGGCGTCCTCNGCTTCGATTTCCTGAAAAAGGACAACAAATTCGGGAGGACATACGGTAACCATCTGTTCTGACATCATAATAAGGAGTAATCGACTCTGATTCAAATCACCCAGGTACTCAACATTTCCCAGTTCAATAATTGAATGATATATTCATATTAAACTGTNTGTTGAAGTTCTGTACCTTCCAGAGGCACTTAGTACAATTACTCGAGCCATTCTCCACAGCAATATATGAGGCTGACAGTCCAGGGCAAGTCTGACTATGATTGGTACCGTATGGCAGGGTTGTAATGAGTCGCGATTTTTTGNTGACTTGACTGGAGTCATTTTCTTAAAAATGAGTAATGACTCGAGTCAATTTGTNTATTGACTCGACTTGTACTCGAGTCATTGCGCATGNCTCGGACCAAGTCATATGACTCGAGACTGGGTCTACCAAGACAGGCATGTCATTGTAATTTTGAAGGATAGTGAAGTTATCACACTATCATTATTTCGTCTATCAGTACTGGTACTTGGAAATGCTACCCAAGCGAGGAAAATTAGTGACTATGAATGCGAAGCATTCGATATCACAGAGCAGAGTTGTAAAAATTGGGTTCCACATGACATTAACTAGGAACTGAACAGTCGACACAATGACTTGGGACTCGGACTCGAGTCAAAACACTAAGACTCCGACTCGACAACATACTCTGTGACTTGGATTCGGACTGGACTCGGTGCTGAACTGATAATGACTCGACTTGACTCGAGTCCAAACTATTAAAGTGAGATTGACTTGTGTTTCGGAACCTTGTGATTGGTTACAACCCTGCCCTATGGTAGCCTAGTAAATAAAATACACATATGCCGGAATGGCTACTGTTTCGTTTTTGATACAGTATGACACATATTAATGAAAAACTTCAACGAAGACAGGGAAGCACCAAAAACGATTCCTACCTTTACGTAATCCATCATCACTGAGTCGGGCTTTCCACAGATAACATCTGGTTGTCTTCCTGCTGCAAATGCTACCGCGGTGATCAGTGCACCTGTACCGGGCATCATATATTCTGAATTTGTTACTGGAAAATTAGAATCCATATTCGTTGCGACGAATATTGTTTCCGGGTTTGCAAGGTAGGAAATTGCCTGAAAAATATAATCAGTTTGAGCTCCATTAAAAGATGAAATCAATCAAGTTTGTATGTCATTTCTTACTGAAAGTTGAGTATTAAAGGCAGGGCTATCAAACATATTGATTGTGACCTAAAGAAGACAATGTCCAAAACCCAAAACTGGTGAGGTCAAAGCATCTAGGCAGGTATATCAAATCAATTTTATAGATCGCGCGATCTGTGAGTGATTTTTGTATGTAACAAGTTGAATCAGGCTAATATACCAATCTAGTTAAATGAAGGTCAACTAATTACTGAGTTTTCAACGAGTTCTAGTTCTAGTTGCGGATTTTGAAAAGTGAATACCGTAGTTATAGCTGTAGATGTAGTTGCCAGTTTCGAGAATTCAGTAGTTCAAAAAATAATTAGTTGTAGAACTACAAAACATTCATTTGTCATGCATCGTGATACCGGTGTTCTTTTGTTTGAAGTTACTGCAGCCACTACTTGCTCAGAGCCAGACTGGAAACAGTGGTTGTTTTCGGCAATAAGTTGCGCGTGACAGAAGGGTTTCTTTAATAGAATAATTAGGGAATTAAATGGAAAGTTGCGCGTGACATCGCCACCAATTCCTCTCTGGGCTCAGAGTCATTACTACAAACGCTGGTGTAGCCAGCGGTGTGTTTCCGGGGTCGAAACTAGATACCCAGTCCTTTCGAGTCCTTTTGAAATGCCTACGTCTCAAATATTTCTTTGCTCATTTGCAGTTTAGTAATTCGTATTATCAGATATTAGTTAGTTGTGCTTTAAATAGTTAATCAGTTGCGTATTTTAATCGTTTCAGTTCTATTTCTATAGTTCTAGAGCATTTTCAAAATCCAGTAGTTTGTATACAAGTCTGATTTACTTGGATCAAAAATTTCATACCAGCAAGCAAGTAACTAAGAACTAATGTTAGGAAAAGATTGTATAGTAGTTAAGAGAAGACCAAGATAATACGGTAACAAAACAGCAATTGCTGACATCAACAATGACCCAATCGGATAATATCATAAATATTGAGTTAGGGTTACAAATGTTTTACAACTCACTTTTGTAATTTTTGAATAATTGAAGTAATCATCAAATCCTACAATGACGGCTTTCACATTCTTCTTCAGCGGATCAACCAGTTTGTGAGCTTCGTTCGCATTTTTGATTGTATCATCAGGGCCAATACCAAAGTGATTAACACCGACTTTGTCCAATTCAGTTCCAATGGAAGGATTTCCGACAACATAAACTTCTTCATCTTGACCTACTTTGTGTTGTAGATATTTTGCGCATGTGTACGCAGTACAGTAGACTTCGTTGATTTTTGCTTGCAGGCCGTAACCTCTAATTTTCTCCAGATACTGTAGTCGTGATTTTGTACTGTTGTTTGTGACGTATATTATCTTTTTCCCTTGACTCTGTAACTTATTTAACGTGTCGGAAACTCCCGGGTAAATTTTGCCAGATCCCCATAGAACACCATCGCAATCAAACAGAAAGGCTTCTGTTTCGCTAACAAGTTTTCTTACAGTAACGGAATCTTCGGCCCTGATTGCTTCAGTCATCGTCACATAGCAGTCCGGCAAAGGAAATCGGCAACTGGTTCTACCTGCGAAGCAAAGTCACTCATAGCTGCGAAGGCCGAATATATTTTGTATCAATGAAGGGGGAACTACCGAAATTAATTAAAGTACAT